>MUZC01004631.1:177640-212852 GCA_002072015.1 Radix auricularia | reverse complement strand
CCCCCCCCCCATATAAAAAGAACTGTCTTTTCTATTTGGAAACGATCATGTTTCAAATAAATTTTTTTGTCATTTAAATAATATTTAAATATTATGTTTAGTGTAAGGCTGCACTCTAACATCATATACACATTTGAAGTCATTTGAAACTACATTAATTAAAGTGTCAGTAATGATATATTTAAGTGGAACTTTATTTTAAAATTGCCCTTTGATGTGACGTCAAATGTGTGACTCCCCTCTCTCCCCAACCCCCTGCAGATGCGTGAGTCAATTATTTGTCTCCCCTAATGGGGCGACAAATCAGAGACAGCCCCGGGCGGCAAAATTTCTAGCTACCCCACTGTGTGTGTTAATATGCTATTGGGAAATAAAGCAAATTGTTATCATTCAAACTCATTTTTAAAAATTTCATCATCAGATCAAGCAAAGACGTATGGCAAAAACCTCTTTGGTAAATATATCTGGCCTTGAAGGAAGAGCAATTATAAGTTTATTCACTCAAACCTCACCTGATTTTTGGATCACAGAAATTATCAGATTGCAAAATTTAAAGCTCTGGGAAAAATATGTTTTGTAAGTAAAGGTATTAATATTTTTTCATCCTTTTTTCTTCTGGCACTATTATGAAAAATTAAGTGCCACATATTCCTTTACTTTCAGCTGAAAAAGAACTAATTTAAAATTTAAAAAAATGTTCTCTATAAGCTATAAAGAAAAGAGCTCTGCCCTCACATAAAAATTCCAAGATTAATCTCTTATGGGTCTGATAAAAGAAAATAAAGTTTGATAAATGTAATGGTAGCTTATAACATCTATTAATAGCACACATGATTAAATGATACCTGTAAGTATTTGATTTAACATGCAATAAATTGAAATAAATGTAATAAACATTAAATCCTGTTAAAGAAAAATGTGGAATTAAATGCAAATTTAAAAAAATCAATAGTCTGATTAATTTGAATAAAAATTTATATAAAATTTTTTCTTCTTTGTTTTTATTTTTACAAGGTATTAGATTTAAAACATTTTCATTTTCTTTATCATTTTGTTTCCCATTGCTCTACTGCCCCTAGTGATGGATGACTGTTCTTAATTTTGGATAGACAGTTTTAATTCAAAATTTAAATATAAAAATAGTTTTTCAACACACTATTTTCAATTAGCATTCTAAGACTAATTTTCCCCCAGCTTAACGATCTTGAATTCAAATAAATAGGACCCGCAAACAAATGGTTGATGAAATAGGTGTGTCCAACATCAACGAAAGAGCCTTATTCCATGGAACCAATGAAAAAAATATTCCTTTAATATCTGAAGAAGGCTTTGACATGAGAATAGAAACTGCAAATGGAAATCTGTTTGGCAAAGGTGAGAAATATGTTTTATGATGTCATCTAGATTAAGTTATATTGTAATATTCTTTTGAATTTGCCTTTCTCTTTTTAGCAAATCTGAATAAGAATTAACAAAAAATTTATATAGATAATGGCATCTATTTTTTCAAATCCTTGAATTTGTATTCAATTTTTAAAACATTGCTAGATTGGTGAAATATTAATTTTTTTAAAAAAATTGCTAAAAGGGTTTAAATAGTTATTATTTTTATTAAAAATATTACTACAACTAGAAGGGTTTAAATAGTTATTCATTGATTTAACATCCCCCAGGTACTTATTTCAGCACAAAATCAAGCTATTCCCACATGTATGCAGGATCATCCAATAAAATGTTTATCGCCCGTGTGCTTTGTGGCCACTCGATACTAGGGAAGCCCGAGTACAAACGTCCACCCAAGGACGAGTCGGGGAGGATGTACGACAGCTGTGTGAATAGTGACTCAACTATATACTGCCTCTTTGATAACTCTCAATATTACCCTGCCTATATCATTAAATATGTAGAGAAAGATAAGATGTGATATTAATTTTGAAACAGTTGGAAAATTTTTTTTTATAATTATTGTTGTAAAAAAAATTTTTTAGGAGTGTCAAGTTTTCAAGGTATATGAATCTCGCTTGCTTTACACTTACAATTGATATTAATTAGTTGGTTTTTTTTATCAAAGCATCTGGGCCCCGATAAGTGGATATGGTGATAAATAAAGTTAAATTATTTTATTAGTTTTTTTTATCAGGTGTTTGTGAGAGTCATTAACTAATAAATCAATGTATATAATATTTATGTACCTATTTAATCACCATTTTAAAACTGCTTCTGCACAATCAGAGATTTTCTTGATGTCTTTAAAAAGCCTTTTTTTTTTGTATACACATTTCCTGGCTATCACTCCATAGAATGGAAATGAAACTAAGCAATTATAAAACATAAATAAATTATTGTAAGCACCTATACTATTTCATTGAGGCAAAATTTTAATGGAAACTCAGATTTAAGATGCATAGTATTAGTATTATATACACAGTCATATTATCTTTGGGAAATCTTGTAAGGTTTTAAAGGACAAATATAGACTTTTATCATTACATAGGTGAGCTTTACCTAGGTTCCACATTCAGAGTTTACAATCAGATTTTTTTTTTTCAAGCAATGGAAAATTTCTGATTTATTCAGATTCAAAGACGAAAAATATTATTGGAAATATTCGTCACAAATATTGTTTCAGTTAATTAGGTTTTAGTTTCATTTTCAGTTTATTTTAAAAAAATTTAATTCTGTAACCCACATTCCACACGCTAAGTAAATGTCTTAGTTAAGTAAGAGTAGCCTAACTTACACAGGATCTCACACTAATCACACATCAACATCAGTACCCAGGCGTTTGTTGGTCTCATATGGAATCCAAGCATGATATATGTTACCGGCGAGGCTAGGAAAGCCAGCAAACTATTAACATTCAAAACTAAAAAAAAATGCAAGGCTAGACATAAACTATGGATAAGCGTAGGAAGCAGCAGTGGCGTCACTAGGGGGTGCGGTTGCGGCGCGCCGTTCCGGGTTACACCAACCCGCCTCTGGGAAGCAGTGTCTTCTTCACCCAAGGCCAAGGATTGTAACCTATGAGGAAATATGTCTCGTGATTACTTATGAATTTAATAGCCACTAGAATCAATTGAAACAAAAAAAGAAGAACGATTTTTTAATTCATAATTAAAGTAATGCCAAACGTGTCTTCAAATGTAATTTTTTACAAATTAATTTGAGTTATCAAGGGGAAGAGAGAAAAATTGCGTGGTAAAGTTATCTCCCGTAGCTCTGTCGACCTTGACCCGGGAGCGTCATAGTGGGTGGGTCAGACTGCTGCTGTTTCATATCATTTAAACATGATTTAGTCATTTCAATAATACACAAGGCAATTAATTCTAACTTGTAAATACAAAACAATGATAACTTAAACACTTTTCTTATGCCGTATGCAAGAACAAATATACAAGCTGTTGTTCTTCCCGTCCGGAATTCTGACGTGGAATGGGATGCCTGAGTAAACCAGGAAAACCGACACTATCAAATTTAAAACTCTTATTCTTATAGAATGCTGGACTAGACCTTAACCGTAGGGAGCACAAATCTTCTATATAGAATGAGCGTCCTTAACAGATGAGACTAGATATATAAATTAACATAATCATTGACAATTTTAATTTTAATCCATATTCGAGGTAGCGGGAGAGAACTAGGGTATTACTTCCCTTTATGATTGTGTCCTCAACTCGATACCAGAACCTACATAACCATCCAACTTAAACAGAGAGGCAAGTATCAATACTAGGTTTGCTCACATGAGAAAGCCTTGTTTAGCTGGGGCTCGCAGACAAATGCCTAGGCACTTCATTCAAAAGTTGTTGAGATTTAAATATGTTGCCATGGCAACTAATGTTGGACAAAGTTTTATTAAAATCAACAAATTTTCCTATACGTGACGTTTGGGCATGGGCATATTTAAGAAGAATGATTGGAAAAAATCGTATGAGAGAAATCGTTAATAACTCAATCTATACAAGGAATTAAATTTTGTTAATACCGCAAGCAGTCTCTCGGTGACACCAATTTGCTAACTTGAACCAACGACTTGCCAAAATTTTTAATGAAACATCCCCGTAAAAAACAAAGTTTTTGTATATCCCTTGTATTTGAGATACATGTATAACTAAAAAAGTATTGATTACGTTCAATATAACACGCACCGCGCGACAAATCCCTGGGACATCTCAAATGCTCTAGTGACCCGTGGATTCAACTATAGCAGACGTCAGACCAGTGGCGTCGTGAGGGGAGGGGCGGGCCATCCCTGGTGACACCAACAGGGGGGGGGGGAGAGGCTTGAAACCAAAGTCTAAATTTTTTTTACTGTGTTCGATTTTATGTCCGAAAAAAAAGGAAGACACATTTCTTTCAACTAAATAGCAATTAAGTAACACAAGGAAACACGCGAAAACTTTGTATTGAAAAATCAGTTAAGTTGCAATAATAAAACGGTCCCAACACACATACTACATTAAAACAAATTAGGGGGGGGGGAAATCAGTCTGGGCATGAAAGAGGCGGTGTCTTCTGTTTCGAAAGATACAGAGCCACACCGAGAGCACGGACGAACCCCACTTCATTATATCCTCCACCACATTGGGATGGCTGGAGTAAGATTTTTCAATCCCCCCAAAAAATCAAAAGATGGGTTTTCTTTTTTATTGCTTTTTTTTTTTTTAGAAGAAAATTATGAATTCGATGTCTTTGAAAATAATATTTTCTATTATTTATATTAATTAAAGGCGTGCAAATGCAAGCATAGATATGCATGTTTATATACCGGTTGTCCCCCGGTTACGCCATTTCGAACGCGCCGCCATGTTTTCTTTATTTGAAATTTTTTAAAAGTCATTAAAATATTTATTATTCTTATTTCAACCTATAACTTTTGCTTGCGAATTTTTCTCATGACGAAGTTATAAATGAAGTCAGTAAAGCTAAGTAGCTTAAAAGTTCCTATTCAATGCTCAATAGAGAAAGGGGACGTCCATAAATGACGTCACGCACCTAGGGGGAAGGGGGTCACACTTTTGTGACGTGGGGGAGGGATGGGGTTGAAGAAATGTGACGTCACATCGAACGGGTAACTTTAAATAAAACTTCCACTGAAATATTTAGTCACTTAAAATTTATTTAATGACTTTTAACAAGAAATTCAGTGCTTCTCAAATTGCCGGTCGATAGGCCATCACGCAGGTTGGCGTAAGTTAACAAGACACGAAAGTTAATATAATTATAATTTTATAATTCTTAAGTTTGAGAATCCACAAGAGGACATACGAAATTGTAACCCTGCGTCGTTTGATGTTGACATAAAAGCTTTTGTGATGTAACCTCAGTTTCGTTTGGTTTACTCGCGGCAGGAGTCTGTGAACTTTTTGTTGTTGTCGGTTATCCCCCCTCCCCCCCCCCCCCCCGAAATTGCTACTGGTGAGTTTTACAAACAGGACATGTGTCTAAAAAGATCTGACTAGGATTATATGTAGATATTTTAAGTCAAAACGACACCGAATATCCTTTTGGGCATTGGGTGGGGGGAGGGTAATCTATTTGATAAAATAATAAAAGTTTTAAGTTTGAAATAGTTTTTCGATTGGTTTTTGGTCAAACGCCTTTGGCAATTCTAAATATAATAATAAATGTGTCCATTTAAAATTAGTCAAAAGTATTCACTAACTTTCTTGAATGCATCAAATTCTCGACATCGTAATTCGAGAGGAGCACAAAATAACTTTCTTCTGAACTCAGTTTTTAAAGCATTAATACAAATTTTGACAGAAAGGACAAATTTGAATATTTTCATATTCTTGTCAATTATTTGCATATTACTTCAATAGGATAGGCGTAACAATTCAATAAAACCGTATTTTAATTTATGCTACTTTAATGAAATAAAAACTATATAAATTTAATTTGTAATAATCCCCATACAATACTTTAATGAAAACTGAAACAGAAACAAAAATTACTACTTGCAATATAAACACAATATTTGAACCACCATTTCTTATATTATAGATCAAGGTTCTTATTCACGAATCAATTTTGCACATGTGGAAATCGACACAAAAGCTGCCATGGCGATATTAATAGTACTTATTCTTCGGCCTAGCGGTGATGTGTTTTTGTGTGTAGTTTTCTTATTTCTGTTATGTACACCGATGGATTTTCCAAACAAATCGATACAATTTTTGAGCGATCTAAAGAATATATTAAAAAATCACGTTAAGCCTGGTCCCTTTTGGAACTCAGGACGTGTTAGCGCATTTTCGTATTATGTATCAGTACTTATGTTAGATATCAGCATTATGTAGTTATCAGTAATTGTGTTTAGATTTTAGACATATTTTTATGAATTTTCTTGTGTAATGAATATACCTGAAATTTTTTTTATTTAAAAGTCATTTCTTTACATTTTAATTTTTTTTTATTTTCTCTTTAATCTAACTACAAGTGGTTTGTGGTCACTGAAATAGGACTCATAAATGAAACATTCTAAATTGTAATCAGCTAATCGCCCAAATACTCCGTCAAATGTTGTTTGATAGATCGTGGTTGCCAATCTTGGTGAAAGTAGCTGAATGTTGAAGCTTGTTTCGAAAAAGTTTTCAATTTCTGCCCCTGGGCCGCTAAGATCTTGATTGAAGTCACCACAAATGATGACGTAAAACTCTCTAAACTTTTACACATATTCTAATGACGTCAACAAAAAAAAAACTAATTCTTTTGCACGCTTTCGCACCACTAACCAATAACTTTAACTCTTCAATGCTTGAAAAACGATGTATTCGACTTCCGGCAATTACGGCCGTTGCCTGCGCCAGTGTTATCTCTCAATTCGCAATGTTTTTTGGTAGGTTTAACGGGTTTTTTTTTAACGGATCGAGTAACTGAGTATTGATGCACAAATGGCAGGTCAGGACATACAAAAAACATATATACATCATGGGTCTAGGACTTATGGTTGCTGAGATCTAGGGTGATGACAGACGGACGGACAAAACGGGTGCAATAGCGCATTCGACTTCTCGAAAATGCGCTAAAAATACTTTGAGAAATCAATAAAGTTATAGCTTAATTTCGTCAAATGATTTTATTGACACACAATTTCTACACACAAATCCATGCTTTGTGTCGTTTTTAAAATATTTTGCTACTTGAAACAATATAGATCTATGACATTTAAATGTTAATTGTTTACTACTTAAAACATTTGATATTCAACAGTTATAGTCTATATTTAGCGTAAATCTTGTTTACACGTTTGTCAATGTTCTGAAATTATGCCTGTACAGATCAATTTGCATTTACAAAGATTACATTTTAAACATGCACTATGTAAAAATAATAGCGGGTAAAGCTATTGCACTGACCGGGTTGTCATTGGTCGTAGTTCGCTTTTTGAATATAATTTTTTTTTTTTATGAGTCCTGCTGTGCGAAGCCCCCACTAACCGGAGGCCCTAGGCGGCTGCCTAGTTTGCCTATGCCTAAAGCCGGCCCTGGCGTCAGAGTCCAAATGGTTTTATATCTTTTAGAACAGAAGACACTGCTTCTTTCATGTCCAGATCTTTTTAAAGATCTCTTTGCTGCAACGGTTTCTTTTCTCCCCCCCCCCCCCCGTAATTTCTTTTATGTTGTTTGTATGTTGGGGCTGTTTTAAGTTGCGCGTTTTTTAAAGTGACGTCACAGTTCTTAAACAGCCGCCCCCTCCCCTTTGTCACAAATCTCACTAAAGTATAACTACATTCCATCCTTCCCCAAAATCGTTTTGGCATTGGCATTTATTAATATATTCTATATAACTATTTGTAAAATATACTTACATTTGATTATTTTTTAATCACTTATGTCATTGTCATTATCTTTATAAATCCTTTGGCAATCTTATCAGCATTCTTGGAATAATTCACTATGACTATCTGAGTCTTGTATTAGATTATCTTTAGCCTATACTCAATACGGCATATACTTGAGAGTTTATTCTCTCATCGCCGACAGAAGAAAATGTTAGAGCCTCTAATAGTCTAATAAAATTGAATATTTTTTCCCAATCAAGTTGTTTTATCTTGTACCAGAATTGTATTGACATATAGCGCCACCTTTCGAATTTAGTAGCATAGAGCCATAGATTATGATAGCTGTAATAATGGAACATCAAAGAGCGGCTAAAAATATTGTTGCTACATAGTCTACTGCTTATTTTTATTTTTGAAAAATCGAAATATTTAGAATGTTAATTGCACATATTTAATTATTTTGTTTCTTTCACATGGAATATTTACTGTAAATTAAAAAAAAAAAACAATTAAAAAAAAAACTAGATTATGACAATTTTTGAAATAAAAAACCTAGACGAGGTCAAAAGAAACCTAGATCTAGGTTTAAAAACCTAGCGATGGCAGCACTGTTGCTCTCATTTATGGATTTCACCGCCGCTAAGTTTTTATTTTTATTCGTTTTATTTGTGTACTATTTGTTCGTTAAGGAAGGCTCTTTTGTCAAAACGTTCGTTGTTAATGTTAAGTTACGTTCTGTCGGGCTCACTCATATCCATTAACTTTACGTACTATTATTCATCTACTAATCAAAGCCTGATACCGATTGTAGTCTCACCCACATTTTATAAGAGGTTAAGCTCCTTTCTATCGATTCTATGGGGCTTAATCATGACTCATGTCTAGCACTGTTACTGTTACATTATCGGTAAAATAATTAAATAATTTAAAAAGAGCTCCCGGCGTGAAACTGAAACGGGAGGCTTTACAAATTTTATGCACCAGTAACAGAATTACTTCATTTGATTACAATGACAATAGTGATATTGTTCCTTATAGACTTTTCTAACCAATAAGTCAATAAGAAGATTTACATTTCTCGGAATTGAAAATGAAACTGTAAGTAGTGCACTGTAGCAGTGTAAGTGTAAGTCAAAGGTAACGACAATGTGAATGTGTGTAAATTCATCTGCCAACTGTGGGTCAGTCAACTAATTGCTGTGGGCCGACGTCGCGACGAAACCACTTATTAAGTGAGTGACTTGACTTATCATTTCATTAATTAATTTTATTTTTAGCATTATAAATAAGTGTGTTTGTAAGTAAACTGAAACTGTTGTTATTGTTAATTTTAAAATAAAAAAGGGCAATAATACTGTAATTTTAAAAAATCCTTTTAAAAAAATTTAAAATGTGACCTCTAACTCTAATTCACACTCTAATTTAGTTGAGTCAAATGTCTAAGTCTAAGTTACTGATTAGTCTAAGTCTAAGACGTGGGACGTGGTGGTCGAGAGGTAGCGCTCTCGACTGTCATACCGATGGTCACGAGTTCGAATCCACACGAAAGTGAGGATTTGTTCTCGGGGCCTGAGGAGTCCCGAGTCACCCAGCTCCGAATGGGTACCTAACTAGACAATAGTTAGGCGGCTGGGGTAATGCGTGGAACCCCTATAGCCGTGGCCTGTGACCGCTGCATCACTTGCCAACAGATCATCTCTCATGGTCTGTGGACGCAATTATCTTCTGCATAAAAGGAGCGTCTGTATATCTAAGATAAGATAAATTGATACAAATTACAAATTAGTGTTGTTTTAGCTAAAATAAAAAATATAAAAATGTATTTAATAAATTAAAATCGTAAGTTTTCACAAGAAAAATAAATTTCACTGTGAAATAATATATTTGTAAAAACTGCAGGATTACCCTGAATGCTTAGTACTTAGTATATTTTATGAGTGATTTTTTAAACAAATATTATTATTTTGAAACAGAAAGAGAGTAATTAATAGTAATTAAATTACTACTTAGTAACTTAAGTAAGGCAACGTCAATGTTAAAAGTTAATGTAATATTTTAGTTTGGTGAGTTAAGTAAGTTATAAATCTACATCAAAATCAACGGCGTTGCTAGGGGTTTAGTGGGGGGCAGTCCGTTCTAGCATTTTATTATTGCTGTACACAAACCGATCTTAGCTCTTGCAGGGCCCTGTGTAGCTTAATATGCGAAGAGGATTGCACGGGGCCCAGTTTGGGTAGGGATAAGGTATTGATAAGAGAAAAAGTCAAAATTAATATAGGTTGGGCCTATGAAAGCGTAATAAAAAATTATTTGACATTTCTTAAGCTTCAAATATACTGAATGCTATATGCTGCATACATTTTAATTTTCTTTTTTCTTTTCTATTACTGACCCTATTTCTATAGTCTATATCAATATCATAGATTATTACATCCTTTGCTTGTCCTAGGTTTATGGCTAATCCTTCATTTTATTAGAATTTGAAATGTTTGTGTGTAGGTTTTGCTGGTTTGATCATGCAAAGTCAAATCATTCCAAGGCAAAATTCCAGATGAAATTTGTATAAATAAGTGCATACTTTTTAAAGAATTGAATTGACATGCATGCTTTTACTTTTCAAACAGATTTCATTATATAAATTTAATGCCTCAGCAATGATATTGGATGTGTTGTTCATCTTAAGCATAACAGTGATATGGCACTTTGGCATTACTGAAATGTGCCAGAAATGCTTTTAACAACTAAGTAATTCTTTTCTTCAAAATTTTCTGACAGATTTTAGTTTCCTGAAGTCAATAAAGCATCTTCAATATAAAGAATTAAATCTTTAAAAATGTCAAAAAATATTGATAAAACAAAATTATGTCTATGTACTTAAAAAAATATAATGATATTTTAGCCTTATCTGATTATATTTATGAAGAACTTTAAATTATAATTATTTTAATAATATAAGTTAATGAGATTTTTATTTAAAAAAAAGAAAAATACATTATTTCATAATATTATTTAATTTAAAATTAATTTTATGTAAATTTCATTGTAAAGCATATCTCAATAACTGTTAGAATCTAATTAATTGTTAAAGGTGCACAAAATTATTTGCCTACTAAGCATTGTCATAGCAAGATTTAGTGCTAATTGGGGTAATCAAAAAATTAACTTGTTAATTCAAGTTAAAGTGATACCTCTGGGTACTAAAAAAGTTAAGCTTAATTATGCAAACTGCTACCTTGTATCCTACAATTCCTTTGCCAGTGAATCTCAAATTTAAACTTAAATTATGGGTTATAGATGTCCGAGTGAAATCGCCAGGCATGAGAAGCAAGTTATTATTATTAAAATGATTGTTATAAGTTACAGTTGTCTTTGAATAAATGCTTTTCAAATTATTTTTTAAAAATTGTTTTATTTAAAATAAGTTTAATTATAAAATTATAATACCACCAGGCCTTAATTCTCTTTTTAAGGCATGGATTTTTAAATGTATGCGATTCTTTTGGATCATATTAAACTATTATATTTTTTTATTATATAATAGAAATTATTTTGGCGTTTACTTTGTTTTGTATTATTTCTTTTAAGCTTTAACAAGTTAAGAAGAAAAAAAATCCTGATTTGAAGAGAAAGTGTTACTCATATTTTCTCCTTCACATGCCAAGTGATTGCACAATTCACAAGAATTGAATAGAGAGTAGTCATCTATTTTGGATTTAGCCCCCAAGGAGCTTTAGACGGATCAGTGGCAGTTTCTCAAGTAATGACGTAAAAATAAAGCAGTGAAGATGTCTACTGGAAGAACTGATGAAGATGTTAGAGCCAGTAGATTTGAGATTCCTGACAATTATTACCACACCAAAAGAACACCATCTGGAATTTCAAAGTCTAAAACTAAAAGGACAAGATTGCCTCATCATTTTGGCCAGCATGGGGAGGCATATATCATGGACCAATTCAATGACAAAACTAACACACTGAGTTCAACTCAACCGGCACCAAAAACACATTACCCCACCAAAGTTACTTCTCCATATTTAGAGTCTAACAGCACAAGAGCGAATTCTCATCATTCCAGGCAATATGATGATCATGCATTAAAAAATAAGGGCTTTGGGGCAGTTATCATGGACCTACTAGATGACAATTCAATCACACTAGAAACAGATTGTGGGGCTTGCCTTAAGAAGTTTGAATTTCTTAAGGGCACCTCAAGCCCATGTAAACATCTAATTTGTCCACAGTGCATTGAGAGAGCCATAGAAAATTTGATGGACAATAATTATCAGGTAAGGAATGAAAAATGCAATGTTATAAGTTATAAGGATAAGCTCTTATTCTTTATGTAATTTTAGTTATCTTTTTAATTTACACACTCTTCTTCTATACCTTACTTTTTATTTTCTTCATCTTAAGCTAATTCATGGTTTATGTCTTTCTTGCATTTTTATTTGAGTTGTAAATTGTTGCTATTGTGATACCCTTGTCAATTTTGAATGTTCTCTAGTAATGGATCTGGCAGCTCTTTTTTAAAATTTTTTCCAATGTATCAATCTTTTCTTTTGTGGATGGGTCCCTTACAGAAGATCTATATTCTATTACAGTTACAGGTCTCAACAAAGTAAGATAGCATTTTAATTTTCTATTCTTCTACAACTTATTAAATCTGTCAAGTTTTATCTTTATAAAGAACATGGTTTTCTTGGAGTTTTTGATTTCTTCATAGACATGGGGGATTCCAAAATAATTTCTCATTTATTAATTTTTTTATTTCTAGTCCCATAACCTATACTTTTTTCAAAATCGTGGGGAGGGGGGGCTCTAATGTTTCCATTAGAATATTTTCGGGCTTGGTAGACCCTGGCGGCGCCCATCCCTCTCCAGGTCAGCGGAGGACTTTCTTAGTGTTTGTCATTTCTCTACATTTTTATAGTGGCTTTTACGTGGGCTTGATTCCACGCCACTCAGCGAGCTCACTATTGACTTTGCTATCAAGCTGTCTCATTGATTATTACTTCTAAATATTTTGCATCTTAGTTTGGATTATTTTTTTTTTCATGAATGTAATAGTTCTCATTTATTTGTTTCTGTTTTTGTCACTCCAAACAGTTAACACTTTTCTGTGTGGGAAGACATACTCCAAAAGGTTTCCCATTTTATATATTCATGTCGATCATTTTGTGAGTTTTTGCTGTTTTGTTCTGACTTAATTATTATATTAATTATGTAGTAATAATCAGAAAATAACCTAACTTTTGTTCCTGTTGAGACGCTGTTGGGTAAATAGTGAATCATTTATTTAAATTAGGAAGAGTAGGGGCCTGGCCAAGTTCCTTATGGGATCCCAAGATTGACCTTTATCAGAGCTTATTTAGAATATTTAGATCCATTAATTATTACAGTTGTTATTACCTAGAAGGGAATCTTGTATTAAATGATATATGGGTACCCGAGGTTCTAAAGTAATAGAAATATTACATATTGTCTTTATCTCTATTCCCAACCATTCCTACTTCCTACCACAACCCACTAATATTAATTACATTTTTTACTTTTGTTTTTACTATTTTACTTGAAATAAAGCTTTCAGAAAACATTGAATAAGTTAGGGAGGGGGAGAGCACTGGGAGAAGCAAAAAATTCATAGAAGCTTAAGTCTTAAGTCTTTAAAATACAGATTTTAAAAATCTAATAAAATAACCTTTCTGGAGTTGTGATATGAGATAACCCCAATTCGAGTTATAAGTAACTACAGGATTTTGGAAAGTTTTTTGTTAAGTTGTGATTGGATTTTTATAAATTACTATTTGCTCTCAATAACAATTGTATTACATATCAATTGAAAGTTCAGTCTTTAAAAAAATTAGCTTAATAGACATAAATGCAAATTGCCGATTGTCGGGTATCGTTGTCTAGGGTTTATGGTTCCCGGAGTTCACACCAACACTGTTGTACAATCAATGTAACACAAGTCCTTTTAACAGCAATCTTCTTTATTTACATTCCAAGACGCTTGTCAACTATGTACACTTCTGGTCGTCTCACGAACACCTATCTCCGAGTCTCTCAGTTACCATCTAGCCCCGCTGTCCAGTCCTACAGACTAACACGGCAGCTCTAACAGTTGCGGTAATCTCGTGTTCTGACACCGGTGACTTGTCTACACCTCACCGCTCTCTACAACATAACATCATGTCCGTCTCTCACTGCGTCTGTCCTTACACAGCGAGACCCACGAGTTATATACCCGGGGTCTCTGGACATACCTTGCGTGGCCTGAGCAAACGCTCCCCTCGTGACATGAACTCGAGTGAACTCGTTCAGAGTTCAAAACATGAGCCCGTGACCAGGCAATATTCCAAATGACAACCGCAGTGGTTCTCATACCCCTGACACCGATTATCTGTATAAAAAAATTGCCCCACTTTAGTAATGTCACTAACATAGTCAAAGCATAACAACTAATCTCAGATAAATATTTTGTATTTGATTTATGGGGTAAATAATAGATCAGCAATTGAATGAGAAATTAAAAGAATTGGTTATATCTACAATAAATTACATGTTGTTTTTTTTCTTCTTTTTTACAGAATCACCTGATCTGCCCTGTTGAGTATTGTCAGCAAGAAATTGACATCGGTAAATTATTATCAATTAATTAATTATTTTGGAGAAAAAAAATCTTGATGTAATGTATGAAATAGTGAACAAAATCGGGGGGTGAGACTGCAATCTGGTTTATAAAAAGGTAAATGAAAAGATGTAAACAGGGTAAGGGTTAGCCTGACAGGATGTAACAAAACAAAGTTTTGTGATGTAACAAAACAAAGTTTTGTTATGTCCTGTCAGGCTAACCCTTACCCTGTTTACGTCTTTTCCATTTACTAATGTATGAAATATGTCGTTTTAAATTAAACATTCCAGTTCATGGAAATTAGGATTGCACTCTGGTTGGTGTGATTTATACCTTAAGTAAAATAATTTTCAAATTTTAACTTTTAAGTTTTTGAAAAAAAAAAGTTTTAGTTAAAATTTTTCTATAAATATTGATGCTTAAGTGCAATCTTTGAAAAAATTATCTACCCCAAATAACAGCCTGCATCTTCACTTACATCGTACTGGGTGACACTAAGAAAACAATCTTGGAATCCCCATGTCAATGAAGTTATTAAAAAATCAAACAAAACCTTAGGTTTTATAAAAAGAAATTTTTACAAATGTAATAAATATATAAAACTAAAATGCTACCTCACCCTGGTGAGACCTATACTAGAATATGCATCTTCTGTATTGGACACATCCACCAAAAAATATATTGAAAAAGAGCTGCCAGATTCATTAATGGAGAATATTCAAAACTGACAAGAGTACCATCATTAGTTAAATCATTAAACCTTGAACTTGAAACACTAGAGGATAGAAGAACCAAGAGTAAATTAGTAATTATACATAAAGTTTTTAACTCCAATTTAGAAATACAACACAAAGATAACTTAATACAAGCCTCAGATAGACATAAAGATAAAAACACCTTTCTTATTCCATATGCAAGAACACACACATACAAGTTACATACAAGTTTTTTTTCTTGCCTGAAGAAACCAGGAAAGCCAACACTCTATCATCATTTAAAACTCTAATAAGAATACAGGACTCAACACAAACCATAGATGAACATAGGACGAAATAATCTTCTGTACAGAAGGGGAGCGTCTGTAACATATTAGATAAGATAAGAAAAGACAAATACAACTGCAAACAGTGTTAACATTTTCAAACTAGCAACAGGCTGAAAATCACCTTGTAGAAAACTTTAAGTTTTTCCATGTTCTTTCATTACGTCCTCCACATTCCGTGTTCCATTATTTCCTTTATACATCAGACCTTTATCTTATTTTCCCAAGTCCTCATAAAATATTTATAAAAAAAGTAGTAATGTGCTGATAAATTGTATTACTTCTACTACAAACTACACTTTTTACTTTTCAGAGCTGGTGAAGAGAAATGTGGATCCATTTTATTTAAATTTCATTAAAAAGAAACTCGCCAAAAGACAGGAAGAAGCTTGTGAACAGTTCAAGGAATCTGTGTATCAAAAAATAAGGTTAGTAAAAGCAATTTTTTTAATATCACCCTTGAAATCTGGAAAAGTAAATACTAGATATGCCAAGCGGCATAGCATACACCGCAGACTTGCTCATGGACAGTGCAAAGAAAGTGGGGAAAGAGTGGACACAACCTACAGCAAAACAGCGTGAGTGAATGTTGGTGTGGGGAACCCACTGATGCATTGTTGGTCTCGAGACATTCACACTAAGGTTATCTTTCTGCCCACCACCCTAGCTTGCCAACCATAATCTGTAATTGACCGACCCAAGTGATGGTCAGCCATGTTTGCAATAAAGGGATCAAAGAACTGGCACAAACACACATTTAAAAAAAACAACAACAATCTTTTCGCTTGGGCTTGAAGCCAGGACCTTCCCCGTGTAAAGTGGAGGTGATAACCACTACACTACAAATTATATGTTATTCTGTGAAGAAACAACACATGTGAATGCATGAAACATTATGATTCTGTGAAGAAACAACACAAGTGAATGCAAGAACCATTGTTATTCTGTGAAGAAACAACACAAGTGAATACGAAAACCATTGTTATTCTGTGAAGAAACAACACAAGTGAATGGAAGAAGCATTGTTGGTCTCAAAACATTGATCGACCCTAGTGAGGGTCATTCGTCATGCTTGTTGATCTTTTGGAAAGGTTTGAGACTCTTTAAATTCTCATGAAAACAAAATTTCTTTTTTTTTAGTCTATTAAATGTTTAATGTGTAAAACTTAAATTTGCAAACCTTCAGAGATGCATTGATCCTTTTTGTCTATGGTTGCGTCAAGTTTTGCTATTTCAAAATGTTGAACCAAAACTTCATAATCTTCACAAACTGCTAAAACAGAACAGAAGCCTGAAGCCACCCGATCTGCATCCTTCCATCTGGCGAGATGATGGTGCATCACCGTTGGGTTTGGTTGCATTTTATCGAGTGGCTGTGCAGTCCTATCCTTGAGTAACAGTCTTTACCACAGTTTTACACACGAGTTCTGTGCTTCCAAATGTTTTGGCCTTTCTCCTAGCTCTTCTGTCTGCAGCCTCCTCCATTCTTCGCTCCTCGGCTACTAAGACGCCGTCTTTGACAACTGTGCACCACGTAGATTGGTCTTCTGCCTTACACTCCCAGTCACTTGAATGTATTTTGGCTGCTTTCATGTCCCTTTGACAGACATCTTTAAATCGCAAGCATGGGCCACCTGTTTTCCTCTTTCCTGAAAAAAGTTCACCATATCCTTCGGGATGCGACCGGGACTGAAAACTATGACATTATTAAAATATCCAACATTATCACAACTTTTAACTACAAAGCTCACAAGTTTGTTTGTTTGTTTTTGTTTGTTTTTTTCTTTTCAATTCTTTCTTCTTCAGGATTTCACGTACGTCACACAACAGTTGTAAATATAATTTCACCAATAAATTATCTCATTTGGGGTAAAAAACGGAGCTCTTGGGGGTAATGCTCAATCATTGTGGGCATAGAAAATTTGCTAGAATCCGCTACTTTTGGGTAAACAGTATTGTTAATATAAAATTTTATAATTTTAATATTTAGGTATCCTTTTGAACCAGTCCGTTTTTTTTCTTCAAACCGTTTAACTTTTTTAACGGGCCTTCAACAAAACAAAAAAAATAAAAAAATGCTTTAACATCCTTAGATTATATTTTATTTTAATGCATACAAATAAATTAAGCATTGACTATAAATCATTACTTGTAACTTCTTTGTTTATGTAAAAAAGTTATTTTAAAATAATACTTTTAAAAAATAACATCTGGGGTCAAAGGGAATTTTTGGGGGTAATGCAAACTCATTTGGGACATGTAACATCCACTACACTCCACTAGATATATTCAAATTCGTCATGTGTACCTGTACGCTTGGTAACATATGCCCACTAATGAACCGGTTCCTTCCAGAAAATGCATGTGTTAAATTTGTTATCTATGTAGATTTCTTATTTACGTACTATACGAAGACATCTCAATCCAACCTACTTTCAATTATATTGACAAAATCGACAGTAATCTTAATCAATATGACTTGACTGTATCAAGTATCCTTTCTTTCAAATTTAAAAATAATGCCTTAAAAACTGGGGTCAGAAGAAAGTAATTTTGTGCCCCTCTCGAATTGCGATGTCGAGAATTTGATGCGTTCAATAAAGTTAGTGAATACTTTTGACTAATTTTAAATGGACACATTTTCATTTATTATTATATTTAGAGCGGTCAGAGGCGTTTGACCAAAAACCAATCGAAAAACTATAGCAAACTTAAAACTTTTATAATTGTATCAAATAGATTCCCCTTCCCCCACCCACCCCAAATGGATATTCGGTGTCGTTTTGACTTAAAATATCAACATATAATCCTATTCAGATCTTTTTAGACACTTGTCCTGTTTGTAAAACTCACCAGTAGCAGTTTCGGGGGAGGGGGGGGATAACCAACAAAATAAAAAGTTCGCAGACTCCAACCGCGAGTGAACCAAACGAAAACGTTACATTACAAAAGCTTTGATGTCAACATCAAACGACGCAGGGTTACAATTTCGTATGTTCTCTTGTGGATTCTCAAACTTTAAGAATTATAATTATATTTAATTTTCGTGTCTTGTTAACTTACGCCAACCGGCGCCTGATAGCCTATCAGCCCTATGGACAGGCACTTTGAGAAGCATTGAATTATAAAAAAAAAAGTCATTAAATAAATTTTAAGTGACCAAATATTTCATTGGAAGTTTTATTGAAAGTTACCCTTTCGATGTGATGTCACATTTCTTCAACCCCCTCCTTCCCCCACGTCACAAAAGCGTGACCCCCCCCCCTAGGTGTGTGACGTCATTTATGGACGGCCCCTTGACTCCAAGATTGCCAACTTTTCGGCAAGGGATACAACCAAGTTTTTTTTTAATTAGGGATCGATAGCCAATCATATTTCAGTAGGAAAAAATTTCTTTGATCCAAAGTCCAGCAGGTAAGCCAGTCAACATCTTCAGGCTGCAGTTGTTCAAAAGTAGTAGAGGAACCAAGAACGAATCTCTGACGGCTTTGGTTCCGAAAGTTCCATTAGGGTTTATTCTGCCGTTATTTCTTCAGTCAGTCTGCCTTTCTTACTTACCGCAAAGACAGGAAATGGGTTAAAAACCAATAATGCAATATTACGAGTGTATGCAGAAAGCAATTTCGCATTTTATATTTTAATTCTTATTGCGCGCAATTTTAAAATATTTCAATTTTAATAAATTAATTAATAATATAATAAATTAATAATAAATGTCAAAATACAAGAAAATTTATAATTTTTTCCCCCACATTGAAAAAGGTGCTAGTTCGCTGTACCGGTGCGTATCGGCACAAAAAAAAGCCAGGTTGGTTTTAAGACTTAAAAGGAAATGTGTCTTTAATTATTTTCAAATGCTGATAATGATTTAACAATTTCTGAATTATTCTTTATTTAGTTGTCTAAACTGCAAGAAGGATGCATATATGGATAAAAAAGCAATACACTTTGCATGCAGATATTGTCCTAAAGTAAGTGAAAATTTTAAAAACATGATAGTGATAGATGGCAAAATTAAAGTTTTAAAATTAATCATGCTAGTTAGTATGGGATTAGAAAATAGTGCGATTGGCACCAAAAAAAAACAAAAAAAAACAGACAAACTCATTAACAAAAGGCATACATTTTGTTTGCCAACGCTACTAAACAATTAATTAAACCCTTCTGAATTAAAGCTTTATTTATCATACAGTGATTCAGTAATGCTATATTATGGTTTTTTCCATTATAAAAAAAAACAAGCAACGGATCCCAAACTATACTGAAATTATTGATCTTTCTGACCTTCAGCTGATTTCTAGAAAATTTGATTAGAAATTCTTAGGGCTGCGGAAATTAACAATTAATTTCTCAATTAATCTGTAAAATTTTCTATTGATTAAAATTATATTAATTTAAAAAATAGCGATTAAAATTGAAGAAAATATTTAAAAATTTTTAAAAAGAGGAAGCTTTAAAATAAGCAGTTTCTATAAGGAAAGTGATATACAAAAAGAGGGAAAGAAAATAAACATTGTTTTTAATTAATTAACAATAACAAATTTAAAATTCATGGACATAAAATTAAAATTGAACTACTTATATTTAAATATATATCTCCTAAAAATATTTTATTTTTTAAAATAAATACTAAAGTTATTGGCATTTTATGTAGTTCAGTCTCAGTTTAATGACCTCATACATCTGATTTTCAGCTTTAATTAAAAATTATCGATTAATTATTCGGTAATTTTTCAAAAGTTGACTATTAAATTTGAATAAATCGATAACAGCCCTAGAATTTCTATATCTTAATACCTGTAATTTAAATTTTAAAAAAACAATTAAAGAAAAATCAGCAAAAATTAGGTTTAAAGGGTTAAAAATTTAAAATATTTTTTATTTAGAAAGACTTCTGAGATGATTAAGTAAAATTATTTTTGGTGTCTTCATTTTGATTAAATCTAGTCCGACTAATTGATCAGATGTTTAAAAAAAAATGCAGTTGGGGATATTTATCATTAAGATAGCTAGATAAAGCTTGTGTATACTTTTATGAGATGATTAAATTATTTATTCAGGAGTGCTGTAGTTACTGCCACAAAGACTGGCCAGGAATCAACTCACACATGGAGTGCAGACTCCTGAATTATTCTGGCAACAAATGTTTGCAGCAGCTCCATGTTGTTCCTGATAACTGGGAGGAAAGTTGCTCAGAAGTGACTACTGAGAAGGTCAGTTATCCAATCTTATCTTATCCTATCTTATTTTATACATTACAGATACTCTCTCCTTACAGAAGATTATTTCTTCCTAAGCTTATCCATGGTTTTTGTCTAATACTGCAATTTTCTTATAGTTTTGAATGTTGATATTGTGTTGGTCTTCCTGGTTTATTCAGGCAACACAATCCACGCCCCGATGTTCGGAGGAAGTAAGAGGATTGGAATGTGTTTGTTCTTGTGATGTCACAAAACATCATTAGCTTTATTGATAATCCACACTAAATATTTGTTAAGAAATACAATTTCCTTTATAAGAAATGTTATCCAAGAACTACGTCATGGCACTCTGACGCCATTAAAACCGTATGTTTGAAGAAAGTCACCAGCCCTTATAAAAAAAATCACCACACATTTCCTAACTTAGAAGGTGGTTACGTTAAACGGTAAATTAACCTACTCTCATCCCCATGTATTACTGGCGGATTAAGACTGCACGGGGCCCCGGGCTGCAATCAAACGGGGGCCCTACCCAGCCAGCGTCCCTTTATATAAAATGATTGTTAACAGCTAATATAAGACTTTAACTTAATATTGATAATGAAAAAAAAAGAACACGAAGAAATAATTTTTTGAAGTGTTGCGGTATATTACAATTGAGTGTGAAAAAAAACCCTTTATTCCCCAGCTTGGAATCGAACCCGACTCACGAGCCTATACTCTCTCCACACGGCCAGCGAGCTTCATTAAACTGAAATTTTAAAAAACATAAACTATAATTTAAACTATGTTCTCTAAGGGATTCAATTCAATTGTTTTTCAATTATTAAGACTAAGACTATCAGGTCTATATCGCGATCAGTTGTAGAGATAATATTTATACATTTATTTAATTTATGTTCGTGCAAACATTTTTACACTTTAATTATAAAATATAAAAAGTTTGGGCCCTCCCCCTTAATCTGCCGTAGCAAGGTAAACTTATAGCTTGTTATCCATTCTCTAACTTAATTGTTCTGCCTAAGCTGCTATAGAATTGCAATTATGGATGAGAAATAAATACAAATTGAATGGCTGAATTTTTCTATTGTATGTAAACATTTAAAACTCATGATGAATGGCAAAATTTAAGTTAAAAATAAACCATGTGTGTTAATGTGGAAAATAGTGCAATAATCCCCAAAATCGTGATCGATTGAACTCTTTAGTCATTAACAAATGTTTTATCATCAGAACAAGCTAAAAAATGTGCCAAAAACCTCGTTGGTAAATCTATATGGCCGTGAAGGAAGAGCAATCATAAGTTTATTCATTCAAACCTCGCCAGATTTTTGGATCACAAAAATTATCAGATTGCAAAATTTAAATCTCTGGGAAAAATATGCTTTGTAAGTAGAGTTATTTATATTGTTTAGTCCTAATTTTCTTTGGCACTTGTATGACAATTTAAATTTCAAACATTTCTTTACTTTGAGTTAAAAATGACCAAATTTTTTACTCTAATAACTATTCTCTCTAAAAAGAAAAGTCAGGCTTAATCTCTTATGGCAGGGGTGGCGAACAAGTTCGACAAAAAAAGCCAAAATTTTAAACTGTGAGGGTCAGAGAGCCACACCACACAAAAGCATATAATTATAACAATAATATATTAAACACATAATATAACATGCCCAGTCAGGTGTTTTTTGTTACTTTGTTGGAGTGATGGGATGATAATCTCAATGGGATTTCTGGCATCTTTTGTTTTCAGTAAACTTCTGCAAATCTGGTTTGTGTTAAGTTGTAGCCACTCGGAGCAGTTCCTTTACATGAGTGTCAGTCAGAATGGACCGGTGCTTTGATTATAACACAAAATTAAGATTTTAGGGGTTTAACCTGCCCTTAAAGAAAAGAACTTTAAACTGCACAAGCTCGCGTCCGGGAAAAGACTGAGCCTCTTTATTTATAAAACATTCTTTTAAAAAGGTTGGGAGATGCAGGGACTCAACTTAAAGGAAGGGGTTGCCCCGAACTCATTAAGGAACATTGACTTTCAGAGGGGTTTTCCCAGAAGTGATGGAAGTCACTTTGCAGGGGTTTTCCTAGAATCTAGAAAGTACTCAGAATTTACACCTTGAGAGAGGTTTCCCTTTCCACTAACTTGTGACATAGGAATGAGTATCGAAAGACGATGCATCTAAAACAAAATCCAAACATGGCAAAGAGCCACAGTATACAAAATAATGATAGGAGGCAAAGAGCCGCATTTATTTTGGCCCGGCGCTGCACGCGGCTCGAGAGCCGCGTGTTTGCCACCCCTGTCTTATGGCATTGTTTAAGGAATAGTGAAGTTTGACAAATGTAACTGTAACATTATAGCATATTACATCAATTAATAGCAACTATGATATGATACCTGTAGTTAATTGATATAATATGCATTAAATAGAAATAAATATAACAATACCATTAAAAGTAAATGTGGAATCAAAGCAAATAAAGAAAATTAATAAACTGACAAATTTGGATTATAATTTATAAATAACATTTTGTCTTCCTTTTTTAATTTTTACCGGGTATTAGGTAAAAAAAAACAACTTTTCATGTTCTTTATTATGTTGTTTTATATTGCATAACTGCTCATAGTAATAATTGATTTTTCTTAATTTTGGATAGACATGTATCATAATGATTTACTCTGTCAGCTTGAATTCAGCATTAACATAGAGAAATAATTTTTGCACACTATTTTCAATTAGCATTTTAAGGCTAATTTTACCCCTTCTTAATGATCTTGTACTGAATCAAATAGGACACGCAATTAGTACATGAAGGCTAGTTTTTTCACTTGAATTCTCTTGCTATTAATCAAAAGGAAACGCAGGCATATGGTTGATAAAATAGGTGTGTCCAACATCAATGAGAGAGCCTTATTTCATGGAACCAATGAAAAGAATATTTCTTTAATTTCTGAAGAAGGCTTCGACATGAGAATAGAAACTGCAAATGGAAATCTGCTTGGCAAAGGTGAGAAATATGTTTTATGACAAAATTTAATTTAATTTCTTTGAAATCTTCTTTTTGATTTGCATCTTTTTTATTTAACAAACATGATGACTTAAATAAAAATTATTGTACATTTTAAATACTATATATTTTCAAAAGTACTTAAATCCTTGATCTTAAGTGTTTATTAATTTTTATTTGAATGTTTGGAAATCTTAGGATGGTTATTAGGCCCAGGATTTATACCACCCCCTTCCCACTCCCCCAGGTGCATATTTCAGCACAAAATCAAGCTATTCCCAAAGGTATGCAGGATCATCCAATAAAATGTTTATCGCCCGTGTGCTTTGTGGTCAATCGACACTTGGGAGCCCAGAGTACATGCGGCCACCCAAGGACGAGTCGGGGAGAATGTACGACAGCTGTGTGAATAGTGACTCATCTAATTACTGCCTCTTTGATAACTCTCAACATTACCCTGCCTATATCATTGAGTATACGCAAAAGAAATAGGTGCAATGTTTGATGTCTGCTTATTAGAATTCATCTCATGTGATTATTTTCTTAATAATAAAATAATTAGCACAGAGGTTAAAACAATATGAACTAAATTTCACTCTGACAATTACTTACTAAATTAAATTACATTTCCCTGATGCTTGATTTTAATTGACAGGGATTTTTGTGTGTGACACCAGGACCCGATTTCTCAGTATATATAAGCTTAAATATATTATTATTATTATGATCATTTATTTATTGACATGTGATGAAGCACCTGAAAACTAATTTTTCGCAATAATAATAATGGAATTGATTTTCCACGCTTTCATCAACAGTTTATCCGCACATGGCCAATCGGTCATTTTGTAAATATAGTGCACATTATTATTCCTAGTTAAAAATTTTAGTAACTTTCAAAAGATCTGAAAATTACTATTATTGGCAATGCTTTGGAAAAAATAACCAGATTCTATATATACCTGTACTTAGTGTCACAAAATGTATGTACTCACAAAATAAAGTGTAAAAAATCATTAGTAATAATTGATAATTAATTATTATAAATAACTAAAAATTGATGTTACAATTCATAGAGCATTTTTTAAACATTACAGCTTATTTCCCTTTTAGTGTACTTTTATTCTCCCTTGATTATTTTTTAAAAATGATTTTTCCACAAACATTATACTTTTTGTATACACATTTTCTTGCAATTGCTGGCTTAAGTGCAGCAATTAAAAATGTAATGAATACCGTATATACTCGAGTATAAGTCGACTTTTTCAGCACATTTTTTGTGCTGAAAAAGCACTCCCTCGGCTTATACTCGAGTGAAAAAAAAATGACCCCAGAAAATGCCGCCGCTCTGCAGCCAGATATTAGCCTGTAGTCACTGCAGCCCGCCTGCCTAAACTGATCTAGTCACTGCAGCCCGCCCCGCCTCCACTGGTTGCTAGATCGCCTACTGATTGGCGTCTAGCAACCAGTGACGTCAGAGAGAAGAGACCGAGGTGGACGTCATTCTCCGCGCCTTCTGAGCCCCTATAATTAAAAACGAAGCCCAGCCAGCCAGGTGAGCCATTCCTGTGTGTGGCCCTGATATGTGCATGGGTTTATGCTGAATCTTGTATGTAATAAGGGAAATAACTCTTGATAGTCATTGTGAGAATTAATTAATAGATTGAGGTTCTTGAATAAGACAGGAAGAAGAATAGAGATTAGCTAACAACAATATATATATAGAGCTAATTTACTGTTTCTCTTTGAAATAAATATGTGTTTTAATGTAATTTTATTGGTATCTATTATTTTTGAAATTTACCAGTAGCTGCTGCATTTCGCATTTCCCACCCTCGGCTTATACTCGAGTCAATACTTTTCCCCACTTTTTTGTGGTAAAATTAGGGGTCTCGGCTTATACTCGGGTCGGCTTATATTCGAGTATATACGGTATCTAAAATTTTAATGTGTATTATTTTAGGAAATTTTTTTAAAGATATCTTGATAGGAAATTAAGTGATTTTATAACTGAGAATGGTGTGCTTAGAAGCAAAAGCTGTTTTTTTTTTTATTTGATAAAATAGTAATTTTAAAATTATATTGAGAGTTGATTGATGATTTTTATTCTCAAATTTAGTTAATATGATTTATTTTTATGATCATTTTTTAAAAATATTTAAAAAAAATTTTTTTTTACAAATATAACCAATGGTTATAGTTCAGAATCTTTGTTCTGTTAAATCCATATTTTGTGTATATATTTGGGAACAGCAGAATGTTTAAGCTTTGTAACAGCGTTAGGGAATCTGTATAGGTTGAATGTTTTGTTTCATATGCCTAGCTTTTCTATCATGCACTTGATGCTGATGAATGTTATGTTGTTGTTTTTTTCTTTAAAAAAAATTATATTCCAATATATTTTTTACCCCATTCTCATTTCTGTGTTTACTATTAGCATTAGTTAATAGATTCTTCACATAATTATTTCTCTGACATATATTTTACACATAGCTTTTGCTTAAATGATGTTCTAAATAACTTGTGCAACATGTGATCTCATCTCATTACCTTTGTATTATTATATTTTATTTATTATATCATCACCATCATCATCATCATCAGTGGAACTAAAGCCTATATGTTATCCCAGGCTGCTTGTTAAAGTTTGATAAACATACTTTTGTCTCCGGGCAGCGACCCAGAGCTAGTAAAAGTTCTTCTCAGCATCATGTCAATCCATCTCATTCTTGATATATTGGTGAGTGTACTTCCACCAGGATGTAACCTGCAGAACATGTTTGTTGGTGTGTAACCCATCTGAAATTCCCTGCTTTCTGCTGGAGGACTCAACATGGAGATCAAGTTCTTTAACGAATGAAATGTTAAAAATTACATTTATTACATTGTACCTTAAAGAGAATTAACATTAAGTTCAATATTTTGTATGTAGCGACAGATTCAAATTGAATGAAAACAAACATTAAAAGTGTTTTAATTTGTATTTTTCCAATATTTAAGAACATTTTTTATAGATAGTCAACGATTGAATAATTTTTTATTAATTTTTTAGGGCTACAAAATAAACTATTAATTTCTGCATTAATCTGTGAAAATTTTTATTAATTACCGGTAAAATTATTTTAATTGATAAAATAGCAACTAAAATTAAAGACATTTTTTATTTTTAAAAATTCGATTTATTAATAAACAAATAATAATGATAATAATTAATACTATTTTTTTTTAAAAAGTAAACACTTCACAATTTTAAGATGTAGTCATATACATTTTTAGCTTTAAAATAAGCTGTTTTATAAGGAAAATGATATATGAAATTGAAAATTTTAGAACTTAATTAACAATAACAAAATTTAAATTGATTGACATAATATTGAACTACTTATATTTAAATATATCTCCAAACAACATAATATTTTTTCTTATTAAATTCTAAAGTTATGGTTATTTTTTTAAAAAATGCCCCAAAAGGACACAAAATGTGAAGGAAAAACAACAAAGTGTAAAGGGTGATTAGTGGGTGTTAAAAAAAATTCATAACTTTTGAACCACTTGGAATAAAAAGATTATCTTTACGTTTTTGTTAATCATAAACAATTTCTTATATTTATATAGCTGTTTTACTTATATATTTTAAAAATGTATTTGAAATTTTCATCCAAGTGCCTAAATTTAGATGCATTATCTAACTTTTTTTTTTTATTGCTAACTATGTTTTAAAAATTTATACTGATTTTTAATTTTTTTTTACATATTTTTTTTTATAGTTAAATATTAAGTTAACTAACACTAGTAATATGTTAATTACAAATCCTGATTCTTTTTAAAAAATATTTTTAAAAAAATAATTGTAACTGTAACACGTTTTTTTTTTTTTTACAACTCATCGGACCTTTATGTGACATTCCTTGACTTAACAATTGAGAAATGAGACTTAGTAATATTTTCCATTGTAAATATGCATGGTTTTTTTTTTGCATTATATGCCAATTTTGATTTCATTTTTTTCTGTGGATTTTAAAACACAACATTTAGATCAGAATATTGTTCTTATAAAAATAAAAAATTCTTTAACACAGGTGTAATAACTCAATAAAACAAAAATTGCCAGTTTTTGTTAATTCCCTTGAAATTTTTCATCTGGACACTGTGGTCGAGTGGTAGCGTGCTCGACTTGCCCACCGATGGTCACGAGTTCGAATCAAGGTGAAGACTTGTTCCCTGGGCCTGAGGAGTCCCCGAGTCACCCTGCTTTCAATGGGTACCTAACTAGACAATAGTTAGGCAGCTGGGTAATGCGTGGAGCCCTTGTAGCCGTTGTCTGTGACAGCTACATCACTTGCCAACAGATCATCTGTCATGGTCTGTGGACGCAATTATCTTCAGCATAGAAGGAGCGTCAGTATGTCTAAGATAAGATGAGATAATGAGTCATGCTTCTTTATTTTTAGCTTTATCTTAATTATTGATAAATTAATTGGTAATTTTTCAAAAGTTAACGATTAAATTGAAATTAATCGATAACAGCCCTAAATTCTTTAAATTTGTATCCTTAAATATTAACACATTTAAATTTATTGACTCTTTAAACAATTTATTCTCTTTACAACTCTGCCCATTGTTCCTCTGCAATTAGAGTTTAAAGGAAATTGTAATGATGACTCCCTTCTACCCATTCGACTGTTCGCATTTTTGTTCAATGAATGATTGTTAATTGTCTTATGGTTGGGAGTAGGCTAATAAGTGGAAATGGAAAGTTTGTAATATTTTTTTTTTAAATTGTCACTTTCACTGTTTAAGTTTAAGGTAAGTTTTGGTTGTAGTAAATATAAACATATTTTTTCTTTGCATCCATCTAAGAAATAAAGTTTCACAAAATGGTGATTGGGCATAGACTAAGTGGAAATGGAAAGTTTGTCATATTTTTAAAAAATTGTTACTTTAACTTAAACTAAATTTTAGTAGTAGTAAATATAAACATATTTTTTTCTTTGCATCCATCTAAGAAATAAAGTATTCACAAAGTGGTGGTAGAACACTTCATAAAGTTTTTAATTTTCTTATTTTTGGTGAAAATGTTGCTCTTTATTTTTAATATTATCACGCATTTGCTATCCTGAAAATCTTACATGTGGAAGAAAATCAGCAGTCCCGAGCCTGCGCTCTTCATGGGGCTTCCCGGAAACCCCCCTCAGCCCTCTGGCCCCCTAAGGGACGTAAAGACTGAGAAGCTCCCCCCCCCCCCCCCCGGAGCAGTCGCTGCTACAAGCGGCCGCCTGGGCGTCCAGAGCACTGGGCCGAAAACGCCTCCCAAGGAAGGTGTGGAATTTCCCTACTGTGACTCGCTATCAACATAGTATCACTTTGGCGCAACTACGGCTAAGTTTACGAGTCTATATAGTTTAGATCGCCGCAAAGCGCATTTGCTATCTAGTATTTCGTTTATTATGAGTGGTGCTTGCGTTATGTCTGTGTAATGCAAGGGCATGCATACCCGATGGTTATTGTCCAGAGACAATGATATCAGTCTATTATACTATTAAGAATCTATTAGTAGGCTGGCCTGGTGCACGGTAAGTCAACCTAAGAACTGTTGTCTTAGCTAAGAACTTAACATAACTTAACTTAACATTTGGGAACGGTGTAGGCACGGTGTAGCAGTCCAGATCAAACCATTTACAGATTACACTTGGGGATAAGCTGACCTGGCCAGAATACTCCCGGGTGGTTTAAATGTTCGAATCTAAACTATACCCCCTGGGCTTGAATATACACCCCCCCCAATCTGAGCAATCTTGACTTTTAGTTTTAGGTCTGTTGATCCATGTGTATGAAACAACAATATTATTTCAATATTTTTATCACCGGCACGAGGCTGCCTGCAAAATTTTAGCTCGCTAGCTTACGAGGAAGTGGGTTAAAAATCGACATCAAGTTTTTTCGACAAGCAAGCAAGGGCTCAAGCAGACACCACGACTTATAATTAAGGATTTAGTGGAACTTTTTTTGTTAAGTTGCGCGTTTTGACGTCACATTTTTACCCCCCCCCCCAGTGGCGTAGCTAGAGGGGGCGGAACGCCCCGGGCGGCACACATTTTTAGGGCGAAATTTGTGGGCAGTTAAAAAGTACAGCCATTTGAAACGACCGCCCTTTAAGGGGTAAAACCAAAGTGAAACAAAAATATTCGTAATTTCTGCTCTTAATTAATGGGTCGCACAAGATTTGTTTTGATTACATATTGGTTGTTATAACTAACGCAAACTCGTTAAAAAATTTAAGATCGCTCAAATAGGGTATCGATTTGTTGGTCAAATCGATCGGTATACGTCACAGATGACGCTCCTATACGAAACTACACATAAAAACACGTCACAGCTCGGTCAAAAAAATATGTACTATTTATAGAGCCACGTCAGTTTTTGCATGGAATTTCCATCCCCCTTGTAAAAAATAAGACCCCTTTTCCATATGACGTCACAAAGCTTTCCTCCCCCTCCCCCCCCCCTCCACCTAAAAACCGTATTTTCGATATGAAAACGAGCATGCCTCAAATCGTTTTTTTTTGTTATTTAAGTATGTTTGTTGTGTAAGGCTGCACTATAATGTCGTAACACGCGTGAACCAATGTCAAACGTAATTAAAATAAGTGTCGTTAATCAAATATTTAAGTGGAACTTTTATTTAAAGTTGCACGTTTTTTTATGTGACTTCATGTGTATTTATTAAACATACCCCCATACGCCACTGCCCCCCCCCCCCTCTTCGTCACTAAAATAATGTTTAACATTGTGAGAGAGGCTGTTTAAGAAGGTATTCCTTAACATTCTGAAATGTATAGCCAAATAAGAGAAATATAGAGAAATATTCAGCTTAAAATATAAATTAAATAAACAGACAACTTCATCATGTGTGTTTTCTTTGTTTGTTTGTTTTTTTCTTTTATATGGATCACGATGTCCCAACTAACTATTATTACCATTGCAAGGATCTCTCCATCTGTTGCCCGGTGTCAATATTATGAGAATCACTGTTGTTGTCTGTTGTCAGCATTGGGTTTGAAACGTGTTCACCAGTTTAATAATTTTAGGAGTTCTGGTCAATCTATAATCTATGACAATGAGATGTCATGAGCTGACGGAGGGGCCATGAATAGTGTGTGTGAGTGTGTCTGTGTGTGTGTGTGTGTGTGTGTGTGTGTGTGCGTGCGTGTGTGGCTGTGTGTGTGTGCGTGTGTAATTGTGTGTCTGTGTGTGTTTGTTTGTGTGTGGGAGGGGGGTGGGAATACAATCCTTAGATAAACATCTTGACCCAATTACCACTTTTCTTATTCCATATTGGGCCGTCCAAAAATGACGTCACGCACCTCTGGGGGGGGGGGAGAGGAAGTGACCCCCTTTTTTGACGAGGTGTGGGGAGGTGTTTAAGAAATGTGAGGTCACATCCAAACGAGCAACTTAACATAAAAGTTCCACTTAAATATTTGTTTGTTTACCTTTTATTTTATGACGTTTTACCTTGCCTAACGCATGCTACGATATTAGAGTGTCGCCTAACACTAATAAATGACAACTTAAATGACATAAGCGTGATTTGAAACTTGATCGTTTTCAGATAGAAAATACAATTGTGGTGGTGGGGGGTGGGCGGTGGCAAAGCTTTGTGACGTCACATAGGCGGGGGGTTGCTTTAAGTTTTTGTGACGTCACATAGGCGGCGGGTTGCTTTAAGTTTTTGTGACGTCACATAGGCGGCGGGTTGCTTGAAGTTTTTGTGACGTCACATAGGCGGCGGGTTGCTTGAAGTTTTTGTGACGTCACATAGGCGGCGGGTTGCTTTAAGTTTTTGTGACGACGCGTGACAAAGGGGAAGGAGGGTGAAAAATCGACGTGACGTCATTTATGAATGAACGAACACATGAGTTCTCGTTCTTCCCCCCGATCGGGATTTTGACGTGGAATGGCTCGACTGATCGAACCAACAAAACCAAAACACTCTATCAAGAAATATCAACTTCCTTCTCGCTATTATTTATTTTTGAAGTTTAAAAATAAAATAAAAAATTGTTACATTTTATAACGCACAGGAGTGCACATTTTTTGAGTTTGTTTTGGGGACATAGTTCAAATAATTCTATGCTACATTTTTTTTGGAGTAGATTGAAGTGAACTAATCATCAAATTTTAAGGCTTCTCTTTTATCCCCGGTGAGCTGCGATTATGACTATGTAGTTAAATAAAAGCAGAATTATTTTCAATTAGACTTTAAACTTTCAATAAATCATATCTTTTACAGACGCTCCTTTTACATAGAGAATTATTGCGTCCTTTATGATATTTGTTTTAAGGGAAAAAACAACAAAAAACTAACAAACAAACAGCGACATGGCCAAAACTAAATATTATTATTTTTCTTTAATAAACCTACTAAATATTTATAATATCCATTAAATTTAACTAAACATTTCATTGAAAACAAGAGAAATTATTAATCTGTTTATTTAAATATGATTTGTAATTTTCAGTCGCAAATTTTCTTTCTTTTTATCAGCAGACGTCAAGTTCTGAACACTGGGGTAAAAAATCTTCAAGATCTAATGTATGGGCTAATTCAAAATTCGCATCTATTTTCAAACCAGCACAAACATATACAAAAACACACATAAAAACACACACAAACAAACTCACACACATACACAAATAAACAAAAAAAAAATAGAAGGAAATACATAGAGGTTAAAAAAAAAGATTTTAGAAAAACATGTTTTTATTTGTGGATTTTAAAGAGAAGGAAATAATTTAAAACTTATGAGTTCAAGTACTTTAATTTAATATGACTAAAAACGTGGGGCGGATGCTTATGAGGTTTTGCATACGTAGTTCACCCATTCTCTCACTTATAGATCTCTCTTTTGTCTTCTAAATTATAAATCTTTAATTTTTATACCAACACCTATCTTTGTGTTGTATATTTAATTTAGAATGGGATTTTGGAGCACCCTCCCCTCGTTTTAGTCAAATTAAATCAAAGTACTTGAACTTATAGGTTTAATTTATTTTCTTCATTTAGTACCTCTTTAAAAAAGTGTTGTTTTTTTTTTACATCTTTAAAAAAAAATATTTTTTTTAAAACCTCAAACACCCCATAAGCGCCCGCCCAACGTTTTTATACCACGGGGATTTGGTCACGGAGTTCAATGTAGCACATGCATGTCAACAACAGCAGACGAATACATATGCTATAGAGATAGCATTAAAACTGCTTTCATTTACTTTATGTTCATTCGATCAATCTGAAATTTTGATACAACGCATTGTCATCCAAGATCTATGTGTGGTAAAATGTTGAGATCACTGGCACCACCAGAAGTGGTTTAATTTTACGTTAAAAAGTTTTAAATATAGCGGACAGACAAAAAATAAATAGGAATTAAAGCAAGTTAATAAAAACATTGTAAAAAAATCAATAGATATGATTGACCAGAACAAGATCAAGAGCGCGTAGTATGTAAATTAGCACGACAAATGACCCTCACTGGGGTGGCCAATCAAGCGAATGGCGTTCAAAGGGAAGGATGGGCATGTTTCGAGACCAACAATGCTTTTTGCGTTTACTGGTGTTGTTCTTTCACAGAATAACATGTTATTAGTAGTATAGTGGTTATCACTTCCGCATTACATGCGGGAGGTACTGGGGTTCAAGCCTCAGCAGAAATATTATTTTTTTAAAAATATTTGTTTGTGCCCGTTCTTTCTCTTCTATGAAAAAATAGCTGACCCTCGCTAAGGTCGGCCAATCACAGGTTATGGTTGGCAAGCTAGGTTGGTACTGTTAGCTAATCGCAGTGCGCATGTCTCGAGACCATCAATACGTCAGCAATGTCTCTTCCCCTTCCGATGTTCAATCGCGTTGTTCTGATTTCTCCTTGCTCTAGTTTGTGTCCATTCGTTCCCCCATTCTTTGCACCATGAGCAAGTTTGCGTTTCATGCTAAGTGTCGTATATAATTAATTCATATTTTTAAAAAATCAATATCATTTATTTTATATTATTGTATGTGCCTATTGTTGGAGAAACTGACATATATTTAGGGTTAGCATTTATGGCTACAAATGGAAGATTACAATTATATTTTTCATTCCTTTCTTGATAATTTCTGCGGACCGGCAGATGATGGTCCGCGGACCGGCACTGGTCCATGGACCACCAATTTGAGTAGCACTGCCCTACTCGGTAACAAAACCTTCCTTTTAAACCGCCACAGCTTATAATGGAGAGTCTGCATCATCATGTATCAATATTAGGTTTTGGTCTGGTGAGGAATCCTTGTTTGACTGGAACACGCAGACTAATGCCAAGACACTTGAAGCAACTGTTATTGAGATTTACCATAACGTTTAAATCTGTTGCCAATCCGACTTATGTAGGACATAGTTTTATTCTAATCAACAAATGTTCCTATATCTAAAGTTTGAGCTGATTTGATCACGAAAATATATTTACATGTTCGTGTAATTGCTGGATGAAAAAAAAAGAGATTATTATCGAAATCGTCAATGGCTCAATCAATAAATGGCGTTTAAAAAGTTTTACGTGTAAGGAGGCGTTTAGCTGCATGCACCAAATACGAAAGTTGAACCACCGTCATCAGTATCACGTTAATATTTAAAATAATTGAACTCGCCAATGCTTTCGTATAAAGATGGTATAACAAAGTTTAAAGCCATATATATCGCATCTTTAGGAACCGTCCACAAATGACGTCACGCACCTAGAAAAAGGGGGGGGGGTGTCACACATGTGTGAAGAGGGGTGTCACACATGTGTGACGAGGGGGGAGGGGTGTTATACATGTGTGATGAGGGGAGGGGTGTCACACATGTGTGACGAGTGGGGTGTGTTTAAGAAAAGTGACGTTACATTAAAATGCGCTATTTAAAAAAAAAGAAATAAATATTTGATTTCTTACAATTAATGTAATGATGTTTTCAAATTGCGTGTTACGATATTACAGTGCAACTTTAAATAATATACAAACTTAAGTGACGAAAAAGTGATTTAAAAAATGCTCATTAGCAAACAGAAAATATGCTTTTATGGCGGGGGTGGGCAAAGCTTTGCGACATCATATTGGGGGAGGGGTCTATGTTTTTGGGCGACTTAATACGAGGGGAGGGATTAAAACAGCCAAACTCGCGTTACGTCATTTTTGGACGGCCCCTTATATGTGGCTCGAACTTTAGGGCCACACTCAGGGCGCAAACCCCGCCCCCTATCCCCACCAACAATTCAATTATCAAAACGAATACATTTTGACAAAATCGTTTATCGCTTCTTTAAGAAGATAACAAAAAGTGCCGCCCCTGACTGACCGCCCTCTCCGCCTATTCTACTTCTTGCCATTCCCGCCCCTCCCCTTTCCCCCAAAGTTTCAGCATAATCTATATCATTTTATGAAGACTTTACTGAAAACAAATGTAACACAAACCTTCCAGACATTGAGCTTAGACTAATTGGGTTTAATATCACGAAATGCCTTTTTTTTTTTT
>MUZC01004631.1:162695-173569 GCA_002072015.1 Radix auricularia | reverse complement strand
AAAAAAATATATATATATATATAACTCCAGTGAGACTGGGGCGCCCACCCCACCACATGCCTGGATCTTGTCATATAACTGACGATCACCACGGTGGTCGAGTGACATGCGCGCTTGGCTGACGTACTGATTGTCACGGGATGGAGTTTCCGTAAAAGCAGGAACTTGTTCCCGGGGCCAAAGGGGTCCCTGAGTCCGGGCAGATGACTCTAGTTGGGGGCAAGTAAGGCGACTGGGAATAGCGTTGAGCCCTTAACCTAGCGTCCCTTACAAACAGACCGGCGTGGTCTGTGGACGCAAATAATCTTCTGCACTGCGTCTGTATAGATGAGCCAAGATAGTAGGCTTTTGAGGAAAATTGAAGCTAAATATTAAATAAACGAAAACAAAGTTAAATTATAATATATTTCAGGCAAACGGTTGGCTACTTTCTACAATAGGATCATAGTGAAACCAATAGCAGGACCAATAGTAGGTCCAATAGTGTAAGAAATAGTAAGATTATTATTGAGAAAATAAAGTGGAATTAAAAGAATAGTTTCGCCTAAAATTAGATGAAACGGGGCCAAAATTGAAAAAAAAAATGGTCTAAGTTCCAGCCCTCAAGATGTGTCGACTTTTGGCTTTAGAAATATTTCGTCGTCATTAGCTGAGTTTTTTTTTTTTTTAGAAAAAAGAATTTTATATATATATTTTTTAAAAACCTGCACAAAAATGAACATTATTGAACGGCATAGCTGCCGCAATTTTATAATTGCCAGGTGTGTAACTACATTGTGCTGCGGTGATAGTTTAGAATTATGAAACAATGTCACATCATTTCAGTAAATAAACATAAAACAATGTCACATCATTTCAGTAAATAAACATAAAACAATGTCACATCATTTCAGTAAACATAAAACAATGTCACATCATTTCAGTAAACATAAAACAATGTCATATCATTTCATTAAACATAAAACAATGTCACATCATTTCAGTAAACATAAAACAATGTCACATCATTTCAGTAAACAAAAAACAATGTCACATCATTTCAATAAACATAAAACAATGTCACATCATTTCAGTAAACATAAAACAATGTCACATCATTTCAGTAAACATAAAACAATGTCACATCATTTCAGTAAACATAAAACAATGTCACATCATTTCAGTAAACATTTCCACTTGGCCATCAATAAAAGTACCTATCTCGATAATTTAAGACAGTGACAAAGATTTACTTTAAACAAAACTGTTTGCCGAAAATAAACTTTAAAAAATCATTTTTATGAACCTTAACTCTTATGTTCATATCGCTCTCATTCAATTAAAATAAAATTATCAAAGAAATTAAATCTTAAGTTTTGAAACGAAAAGTAAATAAAAAAAAACCTTATTTATGGAAGTTTTAAATAAGTTATTCTGAAAACAAATGTTTGTTTGTTCTCGTCTAGCGGAGCAATGCCGCGCAACATGTCCACGGCCAACAACATGCCGCGCATGATGCTCCTCCTGGCCTACGTCATCGTGGAAAACATCTCAGTCATCGCCGCCAACGTGTACGTCATGCGTGTGTATGACAGAGAGAACCTGGCGCGACAGCGGGACAAGAACCTGGGACAAGGGCGGGACAAGAACCTGGGACAAGGGCGGGACAAGAACTTGGGACAAGGACGGGACAAGAACCTGGGACAAGGGTGTGACAAGAACGTTCAAGAATCTCACCGCGTCGCAAGGTCTGCAGACGAACTCTCCGAAAGAGAGGCAAGTTCAGAAGGTTTTAAACACAGCACTTTGAGTCGAGTTCCTCCTAGCCGGTGGTTGGCTCGAGTGTCGTCTATGGTTTGGCTGAAGATCAACAGAGGCGTTGGGGGTGAAGGCCTGGAGAAAAGATGAAGCAGACGTCGGCAGCGAAGTGGGACGTGATCTTTTTCTGGTGCTTTCTGGTCACAAGTGTTCCATTTTACGCTTTAGTTTTTAGTGTTTAGTTCAGGTGTTCCATTTTACGCTTTAGTTTTTAGTGTTTAGTTCAGGTGTTCCATTTAACGCTTTAGTTTTTAGTGTTTAGTTCAGGTGTTCCATTTTACGCTTTAGTTTTTTGTGTTTAGTTCAAGTGTTCCATTTTACGCTTTAGCTTTTAGTGTTTAGTTCAAGTGTTCTTAAAGTTTCTTCGCCATATTGTGTCCTAAACTTTTCGATGTTGTAAGTTTAGTCTTAAATCTTGCGTTATTATTACAGTTTTTAATGTTGATAGAGTGTCGGTTTTCACTGTTTGACAAAGCACCCCATTTCACACCTGAATTCAAGACCGAAAGAACAAGAATTTGTGCAAGTTTGTTCTTGCGAATGAAATAGGAAAAGTGTTTTTTATTACCTATATCTGAGTACTGTATTTGATTGGTATTAAGTTATATTTCCAAATTAGAATTTACTGTCGTTGTACCTGAGGCGTCACTTGGGTTGGTAACAACCCGTACGGTAACTCATGGTGTAACCCCCCAACCCCTTACCCCATAGACTTACGCCGAGTCTGCCAGTGACAAATAACGGGATGATACAGCCATTTACATTTTAGTGGTGATGGTGTAATCCTGCGACTGGCTAAACCAATGTCTTTCGTAAGATCTACAATCGCAATGCATAGTGGCATCTGCTGCTCTCTGCATTTTTTTCCTGGAGCTGTCGTATGGAGAACACCACGTCTGTGGTAGACCGACCGGGACCGGAAACCACACTGACATTCTGGATAAACTCGGGAGGTTAAACTCTGTAAACGTATTAGTATGACACTGGCATAAGCCTTTCTTCTTCTTTGTTCTCAATTTTGAATATTTACTAAGGAGTAAATGCCGCGATAATTATTGCAGTCATTGCTATCGCTCTTGTTCTTATACGTAGTGCCACTACATTTTTCGATAAGTACAAGACGTTAAACGAGTCATAGAAATATAAATTGAAAAAGACAAACCGATTCTTGGAGATCCTAAGAATTTAATTTTAATCAAACGTAGGTTGAAAAGAAATTACATTTTTTAGCCATGAAAATAATGGAAGATGTAACAAATTTTGAGTAAGAGCAAGAGAGAGAGAGAGAGAGAGAGAGAGAGAGAGAGAGAGAGAGAGACAGAGACAGAGAAAGAGAGAGTGAGAAAGAGTGAGAGAGAGAGAGAGAGTGAGAAAGAGTGAGAGAGAGATTGAGAGAGAGAGAGAGAGAGTGAGAGAGAGAGAGAGAGTGAGAAAGAGTGAGAGAGAGAGTGAGAAAGAGTGAGAGAGAGTGAGAAAGAGTGAGAGAGAGTGAGAAAGAGTGAGAGAGACAGAGAGAGAGAGAGAGAGAGTGATAAAGAGTGAGAGAGAGTGAGAAAGTGTGAGAGAGAGTGAGAGAGAGAGAAAGAAGAAAGAGAGAGAGTGAGTGAGAGAGAAAGAGAATGGGTGACCTCTACGTGGTTCGACAGACGAGTAGGGTTGTGGAGCAGACCACGACCTGAAACCGACAAACCCCTGGCTTGGACAACCGAAGACCGTTGTTAGGTGATGGTGCTAGTCACACATGATTACAGTCGCTGTACGGATCTTAGGCAAAGCATTTAGATGCAATGCCGATGATGAAAACCAATGTACCCGTTGAGGGTCGGGTTACTCCGAAGCGACCGTTTCGGCCTCTCAATTAATCAATTAACTAGCAACGCTGTTGAGCGGTGCCGGTTTAGGGCCAGGAGCGCCTGTACGGAATAGCAAAAGGTACCGCTAGGAAACGCTTTTGGTCGCCAGCTCTGAAGAAACCTTCCGGTGGGGGTTAAACCCTAGGCAGGTCAGTGATGATCCCACGCTTTGCGGCGATCTAAACCATTAAGACTCGTAAGCTTTGCCGTGGTGGCGCCAAAGTGATACTATGTTGATAGCGAGTCACAGTAGGAAATTCCACACCTCCCTCGGGAGGCACACTTTAGTGGGAGGCGTTTTCGACCTGTCCTGGACTCCCAGGCGGCCGCTTGTAGCAGCGACCGCTCCGTGGGGGGGGGGCTTCTCAATCTTTACGTCCCTTAGGGGGCCAGAGGGCTGAGGGGGTTTTCCGGGAAGCCGCATGAAGAGCGCAGGCTCGGGACTGCTGATTTTCTTCCACTTGTAGGATTTTCAGAGAGAGAGAAAAAGAGAGATAGAGAGAGAGAGTGAGAAGGAGAGAGATTGAGAGAGAAAGAGAGAGAAAGAGAGTTAGAGAGAGAGAAAGAGAGTGAGAGAAAAAGAAAGAAGAAGTGAGAGAGAGAGAAAGTGAAAGAGAGAGAGAAGGTGTTAATGTGTGTGTGTGTGTGTGTGTGTGTGAGAGAGAGAGAGAGAGAGAGAGAGAGAGAGAGTGAAAGAGAGGGTAACATCAATGTCGTACAATGTGATCACCAAGAACGGAATTTGTAGGTGAGGATATTCCCGTGTTGCTTGCAATTCATAGAAAATCAATCCATGCTTTAACCACACTGAGTTGAATGGATAACATGCTTTACCCACGCTGAGTTGAATGGATAACATGCTTTACCCACACTGAGTTGAATGGATAACATGCTTTACCCACACTGAGTTGAATGGATAACATGCTTTACCCACACTGAATTGAATGGATAACATGCTTTACCCACGCTGATTTGAATGGATAACATGCTTTACCCACACTGAGTTGAATGGATAACATGCTTTACCCACACTGAGTTGAATGGATAACATGCTTTACCCACACTGAGTTGAATGGATAACAAGCTTTACCCACACTGAGTTGAATAGATAACATGCTTTACCCACACTGAGTTGAATGGATAACATGCTTTACCCACACTGAGTTGAATGGATAACATGGATGTTGGATTGCGGAATTAGATTATTGTTTATAAGTATTATAAGCGTAACTGAACTTTTAAAAGCCTTAAATACAAATAGGAAAAGACCCACTTATTTTTTAACTAATACAGACGCTACTTTAAAATAGAAGGTTGTTGCGTCCCAAGCTCATCCACGGTTTGCGTCTGGACTTGCATTGTTATCAGAGTTTTGACATTTGAAAATGTGTTGTTTGTCCCGGCTTGTCCAGGCAACCCAATCACACACTAACACCCAGATGGGTCGATGGAGAATTTGCTCATTGAAAAATTTTTTTATCCGTAAGAATAGTAACACAAATTTATCGAAAATATTGTTATTTGAATTTATAAAATAATAATTTTTTTCTGAAAGTGTATTTTCGAGCCATAAGATTTTCCCAGTAGCCTATTTTAAATGGTATAAATAGTAACATAGAAAATCAATGAAATAGTAAAGAACATGTAGAAGAAAATTGCGTCCAAAGTTTTTGAATGTAAGGTCCTCCTTTCAATGGTTGAACAACAACACCGCATACAACCCTTTCCACTCGGGCCATCGAGATCGTGAGAACCCTTTGGATCGTCTGCTCGGCTGTCAATCAAATCCTGGGCCGACGGCCCGATTGCGTTGACCTTGATAACCTTCCTTGCGGTCTCGGCCATGGCCAGTGTCTTGGTCAGTTTTGACGGTTTGGACTCCTGCTCGGCCTGGTATCTTCTCATGACGAGCACCGTGGCGGCCAGTGCAGCTACGGACTCGACGATGACGAAGGTCAAGAACTGGGTCATCCTCGGTGTGCTCACGTTGCTGGACATGTTCTTGGGGAGCGTGTCGCTGTAAGAAGGGATCAATCAGAGACAAGTGTACATATGAAGTGTAGAAAAAAAATGTTGGAAGATTCACACGGGTCTTGTACAACTATTTATTTTGATTTTAAAATTTTTTTAACAGTCAAAAAGTTTTTTAATTAAACCCCAAAAACTTTAAGCTCAGACTAAATTTTAAAAGGCAAAATATTAAAAATTATCAATATTTTTCCCTCCATTTTTCCTAATTTCGACAACTGTAATTGGTTAATGATCCTACATGAGGAAGAAAATCAGTAGTCCCGAGCATGCGCTCTTCATGGGGCTTCCCGGAAAACCCTCACAGCTCTCTGGCACCCCTTTGGCACGTGAAAGATAAGAAGATGCCCCCTCCACCCCGGATTTGTTGCTTCTGAAGCGGCCCCCTGGGCGCCCGGGACGCAAGGTCAAAACGCCTCCCACTTAGTTGATTGGTTAATTGAATTTCTGGTTAAAAATAATGTTTATAATTTATGCAATACGTTAAATTTTGGTTTGCTTATTTTGGTTTATTAAATTTTTAAAAATTTTCTACCACCAAAGTAAATAATAGTCTCAATAATTACTCCAAATAGATAGAATTCGCCCAGTTAGAATTATTTCATTTGGTGTATTCTACTTAGTGAACGCGAATAAATACCTCAACTAACCTAACAAACTAAGGTATACTAATCTGACAAATAAAGGTATATTAACCTCTAGCTAATGTAAACTTATCTGACAAACTAAGGTATACTTACCTGACAAACTAATGTATACTTACCTGACAAACTAATGTATACTTACCTGACAAACTAGTGTATACCTACCTGACAATTTAAGGTATACTTACCTGACAAACTAAGGTACTTACCTGACAATTTAAGGTATACTTACTTGACAAACTAGTGTTCACTTCCCGACAATCTAATGTATACTAACCTGACAAACTAATATATAATTACCGTACAAACTAATGTATACTAACCTGGCAAACTGAGGTATATTTACCTGACAAACTAAGGTATACTTACCTGACAAACTAAGATACACTAACCTGACAAACTAAGGTATACTTACCTGACATATACTTACCTGACAATCTCAGGCATACTTACCTGACAAACCAAGGTACACTCACCTTACATAACTCAGAAACAGAGAAGTCGACACATAGATTGACACCAAGAAGGAGATCTTTTCGCCGGAACCTGGCGGAATCCAGAACACGAGCAAGGTCAAGGCCGATGTCGCCATCAAGGGAAGCAAGAGACACAAGGTGTAGTACAAGCTGGCCCTTCTGATGACCAGCTTCAGGTAAACGGTGCTCCCCAGCCATGAAGGTATCACGCGGACGGACTTGTCTTCGATGGTCCACTCCATCTGGACATCGACATCAGATAAAATCTCCGCGGTCCTGGCCATCAACTTGACCGCCGAGCGTACGGTCGCGTCACCGCCGCCTGCGATCACCATGTACACCACGCAGGTCTGCGTGTCGTACGGGTAGAGCTCGAGGTCGAACGAGCAGTAGACACGAAGGAACGCTCCGCTTTTCAGCGTGATCTTTCCGTCAGAATCAGCGACGCAGTCGAAGGCATCGGAACGGTGGATGTGCCGTCTGCACTGTTGAGCAACGTGATGGATGGATGCCATACGCTGGTGGGGTAGGTTATTATTAATTTTTTTAAGGCATAAGGAACATCAGATAATAATAATAATAATAGTAATAATAATAATAATAATAATAACAACCATAATAATTTGATGATTTATATAGCGCAGTACCCCAGCAAACAAATGGGCCCACTGCGCTTTACATAAAATAGTAAGAAACACACATAACTATCAGTGCATTCAATGTGAACACATTCATATCCTAAATTCAACACTTAATGACGTAAGGGTCATTATAAGCTACGTTTAGCAATTTTTAAAAAAAATAATTATCGCTGTTTCACTAATTATGAAAGTGAAGTTTGAAGAGATGTGTTTTTAGTGCAGTCTTAAAGGCTTTAGTTGTTGGAATACCGGAAAGTGTGATGGTAAAGAACTCCATTGCTTGAGTGTATAATGTAAAGCAAATAGCGCTGTGAATAGTAGTTTGGCATGGAAAATAACACAATATATAAAACACAATTCAACCATAGATCAAAACAAATATAAACTGATATTTTGTTTAAAAATAAGGAAAATATCGACCCACTATTTTCAAATCTTTTGAATAGCTTTAAAAAACAAAACAAATAAAACTACAGCAATCAGAAAAATCTCATTCTGGTATTACGTCCTCTGTGGGTATAACCACGCAAGTGGGTCACTTACATTTCTGTGGGTATCACCACTCAAGTGGGTCACTTACATTTCTGTGGGTATCACCACTCAAGTGGGTCACTTACATTTCTGTTTGGTATCACCACTCAAGTGGGTCACTTACATTTCTGTGGGTATCACCACTGTGGTCGTGTTGCCGTAGTCCCCAGCCTTCCAAGCCAGATCGGGGTCCCGCCATGACATCTCCCAGTGAGTGACAACCTCTATCGTCTGCCGGGCCTCTATGACGCTGGTGATCTGTCGGCGGAAGCCAGAAAAGAAAAATAACTTCATGCAAAAATAACGCTAACATTAGCATATTCGCCTTTAAAAAACGGTGTCTGCCTCTGAATTTTTTTAGGGGGTCTGAAATCATACACCATTACGGACCAATGTTGTGTACAGCCGTCGGTGTACTGCCGTTGTGTACAGCCGTTGTGGTCAGCCGTTGTGTACAGCCGTTGGTGTACAGCCGTTGTGGTCAGCCGTTGTGGTCAACCGTTGGTGTACAGCCGTTGTGTACAGCCGTTGGTGTACAGCCGTTGTGTACAGCCGTTGTGTACAGCCATTGGTGTACAGCCGTTGTGTACAGCCGTTGGTGTACAGCCGTTGGTGTACAGCCGTTGTGTACAGCCGTTGTGTACTGGCTTTCTTTTCCTTTGGCCTCGTGTAACATTTCTTACTGTTTCAACCCTAACGTAACATTCCATTACTTCTGTTTCCAAAAAATGAAATTGAATCCTTAGACCTATTTTAAGCTTCTTCCCCCCCCCTTTTTTTTTAAAAAAAATATCTTTTTTTCATTCATTTCATTCAAACGTGCCTTATTGAGGTTTGGCTTCGTTTGAAATCTTGAAATTTAAATTAGAACAACTTCCCTGATGTTTTAGCGGAGCTGAACGTTTGACACATGAATCCGATCCGATGACGACACAACACGGGCTTTATCGCAGGGATACTACTTTTTAGACTGGACAAACGACACGTGGCGATTTACACATCTTCCCATGACTTATATTTATATATTAGGGCTGCGGAAATTAAAGATTAATTCCTCGATTAATCGTTAAAAATTTAAATGATTAAATTATTTGTTAATGCTTAATCGACCCTTTCATTTAGAAATTATGGAAGTGAAACAGTACAAAATTTTTTTTTTTTAAATAGCAGCCGATAAATAATAAATTACTTGATAGTTGCACGATTATTTTGGTGTTAAACTATTGACTGACGGGAATGTTCAATTTCAATATGTTGATAAAGTTTGCCTACCATGGTTCTAACACTTCGCCTACTTATCTAACCAAATGAAAAGCTAATAGCAGTAATGTAGTCTGACTCAGAGACAGAAAATGATAAATTACAGCGTTAAAAAATGGAGATGAAAGTTCCTGAATCCGTGAACCCTCTACAATGGTTGAAGCTTAATGAACACAAAAATCCGATAAAGTCATTTCTTGCCAAGACCGTTTTGTTCATATCAGTTACCTCAGTTCCATGTTAACGATTGTTCAACTCGGCTGGTTATATTGTAAATTAGACCCGCTCATCACTTGAACCAAATAATGTCAACACACTTGCCTTTTTGCGTAGTTGGTTAAAAGATGACATATAAAGAAGACATTCCAGTGTTATTGAAATTTTCAACTAGAATGTTTAATAACTGTTTATTATGACATCATAAATTTTAATTTTTGGCTTTAATCGAAATTAACGATTAATTAATCGATTATTCTTCAAAAGTTAATGATTAAATTTTAATTAATCGTTAACAGCCCTGATATATATATATATCATCAGCCCCGTGACCGTTGCGGTCGTTGGGGTAAAGCGCATGCACACATCAACAGACAACAATCGCCACATTTGCCTATCTCGAGCGGTGGCGTTTAATTCATTCAATTCTACCCCTGTCCAATCCTTTATGTTATGAGGTAAACTCTCCTGCTGTTGAACTCTTCGCTGGCTTCATTCTACTTCTTCGGTGCCTTGAAGGATGATTTTATTCAGGGTATTGTTACGTATCTAGGCATTGTTACCTTTTTTTTTTGTTGTTTTCACTTGACCTGTTGCGGTCGAGAGACGGGTAGAAAATTCCCGAGGTTGTCTGCCCCTTTTGTGTAATGAGTTTTGTTTATGAGCGGCGGCGAGTTCAAGCCACACAGACCGTGTGACCGGTCCTTGACCTGTGTGTTTTCATCTGGTCAAAAATATGAGGTTTTCTCGTTCCGTCTCTTTAGAGAAGGTTCTAGCTCTGTCTTGTTGTTCACTTGTCCTGTTCTCGAATAGTATTCGAGAAACTACTAGAGTTGTCTTGAGCTCGACGCGCGGTGGACTATAAAAAGACCGCCCGTATAACGTTGGGACGGAAAAGACATACGGAGACAGCCGTGAGACAGAATAGTGGAGACTTTGCGTGACCCCTGCGTGGTATTGATAGTGTAAGTTGAGATTTTTCCTTTTCAAGGCCTTGCTGGTAATTGTAGTTATCTTTTAAAACTCTTGAAGTGTAATATTTTTACATGCCATTTTTGTAAAAGGGTTTGGTCAACCTCTCAATTCTGTATTGAGTAGATGTTTGTGTTTTTTTTTGCTTGTAACTTAATGTGATTCATTTAAAAGTACTATTTGATTTATATTTTATTAAACATTCAGTTAATATTTTACTTTCCGATTTCTTGTGTTATTCATTGTAAGTCTGTGGTTAAATTCAGACTTAAGATAGTGACACAACGGCTTTTTCTATTGTCACGTTCCCCTAGACAAGCCAATACAAATTAGAATAGATATAATTCAATTCGTAATACGTGACAAAAGAAGATTGGGGCCTTCGTCCGGGATGTTTTTCTGAACCTATTTTCATCTTACTTGAGTAATTTTGTAAAGGCGAAGTTGCCGTTAAAA
>MUZC01004631.1:138140-157465 GCA_002072015.1 Radix auricularia | reverse complement strand
TTTTTTTTGTTGTTTTCACTTGACCTGTTGCGGTCGAGAGACGGGTAGAAAATTCCCGAGGTTGTCTGCCCCTTTTGTGTAATGAGTTTTGTTTATGAGCGGCGGCGAGTTCAAGCCACACAGACCGTGTGACCGGTCCTTGACCTGTGTGTTTTCATCTGGTCAAAAATATGAGGTTTTCTTGTTCCGTCTCTTTAGAGAAGGTTCTAGCTCTGTCTTGTTGTTCACTTGTCCTGTTCTCGAATAGTATTCGAGAAACTACTAGAGTTGTCTTGAGCTCGACGCGCGGTGGACTATAAAAAGACCGCCCGTATAACGTTGAGACGGACAAGACATACGGAGACAGCCGTGAGACAGAATAGCGGAGACTTTGCGTGACCCCTGCGTGGTATTGATAGTGTAAGTTGAGATTTTTCCTTTTCAAGGCCTTGCTGGTAATTGTAGTTATCTTTTAAAACTCTTGAAGTGTAATATTTTTACATGCCATTTTTGTAAAAGGGTTTGGTCAACCTCTCAATTCTGTATTGAGTAGATGTTTGTGTTTTTTTTTGCTTGTAACTTAATGTGATTCATTTAAAAGTACTATTTGATTTATATTTTATTAAACATTCAGTTAATATTTTACTTTCCGATTTCTTGTGTTATTCATTGTAAGTCTGTGGTTAAATTCAGACTTAAGATAGTGACACAACGGCTTTTTCTATTGTCACGTTCCCCTAGACAAGCCAATACAAATTAGAATAGATTAATTCAATTCGTAATACGTGACAGTATCATGTTGCAGTACATGACCGAACCATGCAACCTTACGTCCCTTAATTTTTGTTATAATTGTTTCTTGACGACTCGCAATAGTTAATATTATAATATATATATATATATATAGATATAGATATATCAGAAAAATGACAAAATTATTTCAACAGTACTTAAAAAAAATAAAATCAACTAAATTCAAAAAACAAAACAAAAATACACTCTTTGAACATATGCTTAGCTGTATGTAAACCAACCTTTAGTGGGGTCAGCTGCACGTAAACCAACCTTTAGTGGGGTCAGCTGCACGTAAACCAACCTTTAGTGGGGTCAGCTGCACTTAAACCAACCTTTAGTGGGGTCAGCTGCACGTAAACCAACCTTTAGTGGGGTCAGCTGCACGTAAACCAACCTTCAGTGGGGTCAGCTGCACGTAAACCAACCTTCAGTGGGGTCAGCTGCACGTAAACCAACCTTTAGTGGGGTCAGCTGCACGTAAACCAACCTTTAGTGGGGTCAGCTCCATGGAAACATTGACTTCTCCCATCAGAGGCAAGGGGCTGAGATTATTCTGTAAAGATGGGTGTGGCAAGCTCTTCGTAAAGCTTACCTCTGGCCGATCTCAGGAAGCTCACCCCCTTTACAAAGGCCGAGTCCACCACCGTGAGGACACAAAACAACCACAGCATCAGAAAAATAAACAGTGTTCCGTGTCAGTTTTAACTTTTTAATTTTATATCAAAACAATCACATAATCTCTGTCTTTTACATACCTGGATGTCTAGTCTCCATTTAACGCAATAAACCCACTTTTTCCCTTCTTTTACTTATTACCACTTAAAAGTTTGACTGTTATTTCAACGCGATCTGCTGTCAAAATGACCCCCTCCTTCCACTTACTATTTCAATGGGTGATTAAATTAGAAACTGCGCAATAGCGAATTTTTGTGTTACTAACAATTTTTTTTTTAAAAATTATTTCAAAGACCAAATACTATTAGTAAATCTTGAATATGAATCAATCACGGTTCTTTACATAGAGATCTATTTATATATTTGGTTTGTTTTAAATTTCAGTGATAAATCAAGAAGTAAAGATCTTGAACTTTGTGAATTCTTTATAACAAATACCAATCGATAAATAAAAATCTGTTAGAAATGTTAAAAACTGTATTTTCATTTTGGTTGCAGCCATCCACTAACACAAAATTAAAAATCAAAATTTTAGAAATCAAAGAAAAGGAAAAAAAACACCAACAAAACAACAACTTCAACTAACAAAATTAAATGAATTAAAGGAGATGGCCTAAGTATTTCTATTCCACAGAATAAAAACTCATAGACTTTATAATGGCGTATAAGCTCAAAAGAATTACCCCAGTGGTGTTTCTATATCATTGTAATTGGGGTTAGGTCGGGAGAAAACGCCACCACCCCTCCGCATATAATATAAATGACCCTCTCTATGAGGATGGTTACCAGGCTCATTGCAGTCACGCCCCTGGACATGTCCATATTAGTGTTGATTCGATTGGAGAACTAAGTTCTGTTTACCGCCAAAGCCTGGCGTGGTATAGTTATTCTCCCCATTCCATTTAATTGGTACACACACACACAAACACACACACACACACACACAGACACACACACACACACAAACACACACACACACACACACACACAAACACACACACACACACAGACACACACACACACAAACACACACACACACACTGAAACACACACACACGCACACACACACACACTTACTGTAGACTTGTCTAAAGCTAACAGATCAATCCGTTTGGTGACCGTTAAAACCAGTGGCTCTCAGACACTTATGGGCCGAGGTTCTCCCGGGCTGTAACATCACCCGCGAGCGCCACCAGCATTACCTCATAAATTTGATCGATCTCGAGGTAATTCTATAAAACATGTTTACACTGATTCTCAACTGTAGTTATGAAAGCCACGGATGATGTCACGATAACAATGGATGGATTGGTGGTTCGGAACGTTTCTATCAGTTTTTTAAAAAAACTGTTTATAAAAAAAAGAAAGAAAGAAAGAAAGAAAAGAGAGAAGATGCTGAACAAAATTTTAATTGATTCACCAGTGACAATTGGGTTCGATCCCCCTCAACCCCCCCCCCCCAGGGACGACTCCAACAAATCAGCAATGAATCGTCAAAACAACAGAACAAAAAAAACGACGGGGCGCGCTCGGATGGCGTACCGGTGGTCATGGGTTCGAATCACCGTGAAGGCAGGGGTTTTGTTCCCGGGGCCAAGGGTGTCCCTGAGTCCACCCAGCTCCGAATGGGTACCTGGCACTAGTGGCGTCACTAAGGGGTGCAGTGTGGGCGGGCCGCCCCGGGTGACATTATCAGGGGGTGACACCAAAATGTACAATTATGTGTATTCCCGTTAATTGGCATTGGAGAACTCGGAGGAGTTCAATCGGTTAGGTCATGAGGGGTTACACCATGATCTATCACCCCGGGTGACACCATGATCTACCGCCCCGGGTGACACCAAACCTTGTGACGCCTCTGCCTGACACTAGTTTGGGAAAACAAAGACTTCTGAGAACAGTATTATCTACACAGACGTTCCGCTGCTGTTGTTGTTGTCCGTCTTTCACGATCGACAAAGACCATTCTGTGCATCCGATTTTTATGGGCTGAGGTAGCTAGGTGAGTTCGATGGTGGTTGTGAGACCAATCATAGCCTGAAAATTATGGCAACAGATCGGGAAAGACATGGACAAGTCCAATACTCCCTTTAGGCTGCGGCGCGGCAGTTTAGAGTTACTGCGCAGCAAACTTCGTTAAATAGTGCACACACGCACCAATGAATGATGTGCAACTTTGCACGAACGGACCAACGAGACTTAAAGGGAACAGTGGTCGGGACATCAGTTAAAAATTTCTAGGCACAGTCTTTCCTTGCCTGCCTTCTGGACGCGACAGTCTTTCGTCCGTGTCATAACTTGCGGCCCCATTCTGTAGTAAGGAGTCATCAGCACTAATCAGCAGTCGTGTTAATTACCTCACACCTTGAGTGAGGTTTTTCGTACCTTTGCAATGCTTTTTTTTTTTAAAAAAGGTTAATTAGTTAGTGGGTGTGTAAAAAAATTATAAACTAAAGGTGTGAAAATGAAGATGTCTTGACACCAAGCAATGTTTTAACAAAAACTCGTGTAATTACAACACATTAATTTTTTATGTGTTTTATTCGACCTTTAATTTCAGTACATCTTAGATACATGTGTGCTATAAGAACTGATTCCAAAATGACGTCAGCTGGTGTCGCGGTCCCCCGTTTGTTAGCAATGGGCCTCGGTGATTAACTTCTTGAGAGCAGGGTCCCCGCATTTGTCGTTAGCGGTCCTCAAGATATGGCACTGGCCCCCGCTATGACAAAACTGATTGATACACCTGAAGATGGATGTGAAACAGATTTTTAAAAACGATAGTACTTAAAATATGTAGGACAGAGTTGAACTGAGTTTTTGCTGAACAATGAAATCGACTAGTAAATAAGCGTTGCTCATAATACAGAATTGATGAATATCTAAAATTACATGTGCAAAAATATTTTTAAAAAAATATAATATAGATATTCAAAATGAATTTTTTAAAAAAAAGTATAAATTAAAAAGAAAACACAAAATTCTATTAGAATAGGTTAAACGGTTAAACCACATTAAGAAAGTGGAAGATAATTTAAGATTTCTTAAAAACTATAAGGGAAAAAAAAACCCAGCTTAATATCATAAATGGATTTGAATTTAATGCAGGCGAAAGTTCCCAAGACTTTTCACTTTTAATTTTTACAAACACTTTCTGCATTGCCTATCTTCGCGTAAAAAAATCAAGAAAAGTTATTTAAGCATTATATATTCTTTCTCCAAATTGTATTATTTTTTTTTCCTTAAGCAAGTGTAAAATGTCTCTCTTAAGTAGTACAGCGGTAGCGTTGTGTAGAACTAGAATTACCGCCCTGGAAAGATTCAGCTCTCCTAATCCAAAGATGATGTTTACTCACCTCGATCCGCTCTATATAACAAAATTTATAATTTCTTAAGTCTCAAAATGTTACTCAACGCTATAAAGACTCCAAGCGAAGCGTCAGAATTGAATGCACTGGGCTGGTTTAGGGAGATGCACTTGAGTAGGCGACTGCTGGCTAGAATCGGAGTACAGAGTTTGTACGCCCTGGCCAGCTCCGTCTTGTCACAGTTATCTACGGCGGGCTTCAGGGCGGAACACTTAGGACTGGCCTCAGGTCTGTAAAACAGAATTAGAAATATTAATGAGCCGCTCGGCTGGAGTACCGAGGGGCCCGGGTTCGAATCTCCGTGAAGACAGGGATTTGATCCCGGGGCCAAAGGATGGCCTATAGTCCACCCAGATCCGAATGAGTAACTGACACCAGTTTAGGAAATAAAAGCGGCTGGGAATAGCGCTGTCCCTCAAAGCCGTGGCCTGTAACCCCTCATAGCCGTGGCCTGTGAACCCTAATAGCCGTGGCCTGAGAACCCTCATAGCCGTGGCCTGTGAACCCTCATAGCCGTGGCCTGTGAACGCTTCGCCAACCGCCAACAGAGCGATACGGTATCTGGACGCAACAAACGTCTGTATACACTTAGAGTCTGTGTAGATAAGGCAGAAGCGAGTCTTTTCTATAGTTAAACTTTTTGTTTTTATGGAGATGATGTCGTGGTGGAGATGGGTGCTGCTACTTAGCGAAGGTTTAGTTTCAAGGTAGCACACTCTCCAAATGTCCATAATGTCAAATAGCCTTTTAAAGTATTATTCATGATCATTAACTAAAAACAGTTTTTTGATTAAAAAATTATTAAAAAAAAAAAATTCTATTGATGTTGCTCGGTAAATGAGAGTCGGTGAATATTGTTAGTTTCCACTAAATAAATTATAAGTTATAAATTACGACGTCATAATTTTTTAAAATGCCCTTCACTAGCCTATACAGAAACAAGGAACTCCAGCCCCATGTCGTATAGATGCTACGGACGAGAATAAAAAATACTAATCAGCCCCCACTCCCCCCCTCCCCCATGGATTCAATATCATAGCTGTCCCCTAAAACACACACAAAGAAAGTTGACAGTTGTCAAAACATGTCATTCACAATGCCCTATTCACTATTCTAATAAGAGACTTAAGGTAATGTTAAAAGGTTTAGTATTAAACTGTACAAACGTAGAACAATCTACTTACAGACTCAGGTAATGTTGTTAGCTATGATATTCACTTGGACACACGACCCATTCTACTCACTGACTTTGGGTAGTGCCACTGGTAATTGCACGTTGAAGGATGGACTGGACCGTGTCCAAGCCGGGATACAAGTTCCTTAATCCGGCCAAGGTCAGACCCCCATTTCTGACGGGGGCTAAGCCCATGACGTCATTGTTTAGCAGCCACTCGGGGTCTGAGAATGGAACGTTAAAACTTGTGCTGGAGATTATTGTCTAGATTAATGGAAAATAGTTCGTTATTTTCTTAGAGGCTATGTATCCTGACAGAGAACATAAGCAGCGCTGTGGTTAATTTTACAAATCTCTTATTATGTTAACAATTACAGTGAGCTATCAAAGGGGGCATCTCCAGAAAATTTCTACACGCTGTAAAGAGACGCTTTATCTCATCTTATATTATCTGTTACAGACATACGATTATTGCGTCCTACGCTTATCATTGACTAGCGATTTCCCCGCGCGTTGCTGCGGGAAGTTGGAGAATTAGTGATGAGTAAGTGAGTACATAAAAAACAATATTTGGGCCCCCGGCGCCCAGCAAGGGATATTTTAAATATTCTTTCACCTGCCGCCATCACGAAAGTGTATATAACAAACCCCGAAAGTTCCACGAGTTGATCTATTTGGGAAATTGTAAAAATACAGCTTTTCAATTTGTAAATAGCACATATTAGGAAAAAACACGTTTTTGAGGCCCAAGCCCAAATGAGTGTGAATTTTAAAATTATAAAACACCATTTTTCGTCGTGAGAAGGTACCCAAACACTTCCAAATTTTTTATGCTTCTACCTACATGGGAATGGGAGAATTAGTGATGTTCACTTTTTATATAGTTAATATTAGGAAAAAAACTACATTTGGGCCCCCCAGTTCCCAGTAAGGGATATTTTAAATAATTATTCACCTGCTACCATCGTGGAAGTGTATTTAACAAACCCAAAATTTTCATGCGTTTGCCTATTCGGGAAATTAAGAGAATTAGTGATTTTAAATTTGTATTTAGCACATATAAGGAAAAAACACATTTTTTTCGGCCCAGGCCTCGTGAGTATGCATTTTAAAATTATTTCACGCCAATTTTCGTCGTGTGAGGATACCCAACAACTTCAAAAAGTTTTATGTTTTTACCTACACGATGAATTGTGCAATTTGTGATGAGTCGGTTTTTAATATAAGAAAACTTATATTTGGGCCCCCGGCCCCTTATGAATGGAAATTTACCATTCCCTTTCGCCAACTTTCATCGGGAGATTGTACTCAACATCTTCCAAAAGTTTCATGCATCTCTACCTACATTGGGAAAGGGAGAATTATTGATGTTCTTTTTTATATAGTTTATATGACGAAAAAAACTATTTTTACCCCCCCCCCTCGACCCCCATTAAGAGATATTTTAATATTTTTTTTTACCTGTTACCATCGTGAAAGTGTAATTATCCATTCCCCAATGTTTCATGAGTCTACTTACGCGAGAAATAGGAGAATTAGTGATTTTCAATTTTTATAAATATCATATAAGAAAACAAACTTTTTTTTGGGCCCCGGCCCCCATAAGCATGTATTTCAAAATTCTTTTACACCAAAATTTGTCGTGAGAGGGTACTTAGCCATTACCCAAAGTTTCGTGCTTCTACCTACACGGAAAATTGAAGAATTAGTGATAAGTCGGCTTTTAACCTAGGGAAAAAAATTTGGGCCCCTGGTTACCAATTAGTGGGAAATCTAAATTCTTTTTGAATATTTTCGTCGGGAGCTTGTACTCGAAAAATTTCCAAAGTTATATGGGAAATAGGAGAATTAGTGATTTTCAATTTTTTTTTTTATGGCTCACATAAGGAAAAAAACGTTTTGGGGGCTCATTATTTTTGGCCCCAGTATCTCTATGGGTGGGAATTTAACGTTCTCTTTCGCCAACTATCATCGGGAAATTGTACTCAACAACTTCCTAAAGTTTCATGCTTTCTACCTACATGGGGAATGGGAGAATTAGTGATTTTCAGTTTATATATAGCTCATATAATGAAAAAATTGTTTTCGGGGCCCCAGCCTCCATGAGTGGGAAATTTAATATTCTCTTTTGATGCTTATCGTCGGAATTATGTACTCAACAATTTCTAAAGTTTCATGCTTCTACCTACACGGGAAATAGAATAAGTATTGATTTTCAATTATTATATATCTTATATAAGGGAAAAAAACATTTTTGGGGCCCCGACCCCAATGAGTGTGAATTTCAAAATTATTTTTCGTCAATTTTTGTTGTAAGAGGGTACCCAACAACCTCCCAAAGTTTCATGCTTCTACCTACACGGGGAGTTTGAGAATTATTAATTTTCAATTAGTATATAGCTTATATAAGGGAAAAAAACATTTTTGGGGCCCCGACCCCAATGAGTGTGAATTTCAAAATTCTTTTTCAACAATTTTTGTCTTAAGAAAATACCCAACAACTTTCCAAAGTTTCATGCTTCTACCTACACGGGAGAATTATTGATGAAGAAAAAATAAGTTTTTGGGCCCCCGGCCCCACAAGAGTGAGATTTTTAAAATTCTTTTTCGCCAATTGTCGTATTTGGAAAATACTCAACAACTTCCCAAAATTCCATGCTTCTACCTACACTGGAAGTTGGAGAATTAGTGATGAATCAGTGAGTGAGTGAGTGAGTGAGTCAGTCAGTCAGTCAGTCAGTCAGTCAGTGAGGGCTTTCCCTTTTATTAGTATAGATATATGGACTGTCTTGAATTTTTATTAGAGTTTTAAATGCTGCTAATGTTGTGTTTTTTCTGGTTTTCCCGCGCAACCCATTCCACGTCCCATTTCCAGAAGGGAAGAAAGAGACTTTGTATGCGTTTGTTCTTGCGTACGGAATAAGAAAAATGTTTTTCCCCTTTGCCTATCTGAGGGTTGAATTAAGTAATCTTTTTGTTTTATTTCCAAGTTAGAATTATTGCCATATGTAGCATTACTATTTTGCTTAAAAATTATATTTAACTTAAATAAGGACACTTTCGTATACTTCCCGTACAACTAATATGTACTTTGTTTTCATTATTGCTCTATTAGGTTCACATTTCGACGCTTGGCACAAAGCAAACGCAATGGGTATTTGTTACTTATTTCCGGCTTGGTTTCGTTGCAGTAAATAAAAAACAAGAAATAAAAAACTCAAATGAGTATTTAAAAAACGCAGTGGCCAACAAATTATTTCCGATTTTTTTTTTCCAAAGCAAATTATTCTAGATCACATTAAAATTCATTTCAAGTCATTCTGAAAGTAACCACAATATGACGTCATATCCCCTCACGCTACATTACACCAAGAATGTGTCAATATAATAAGCACCGCACATCAATCAAACAGAAGCATCCACAAAGCGGGAAAACCCCCATTAACTATTATTCTAGATTACATTAAAAGTCATGTCAAATCAATAATTATAAAAGTAAACAAAACCATCACTATCTAAAAATTGCTGCAAAAAGTACGGGAGTCGAACGCAAAGAGATTTTTCAAAAATTCCATCTCCAACATTGTTCTAAATAATTATCAGCTGTTGATTGACGTTTGTTTCACCTGATAGATGTAAAAAAATTCAGCTCGATTTGATCACGGGAAAAGGGTTATAAAAACCTGTTTAATATAATGGACACAGCGAGACGGATAAGCATAAATATTTACAGACCAGGAATATATTTTTAAAATATTAAAAAGTTTGTTCAATGTAATACGCCTTGCGACTGTCTAGCACAAAAATTTACATGCTACATAGAGATTAACTGAAAATTAATTCATTTAATTACAGTACATTCGATTGATCTGAAAATTTGATAGATCATTTTTATCGTCGGCACGAATCTGCCCGCAAAATTTCAGCTCGCTTGCATACGGAAAAGTCTGTTGAAAATCGATCCAATTTTTTTTCGCCAAACGATCAAACAAACAATCAAGCAGACGCCACGAGCTTATCTAATGGATTTGATAAATAGGAAGTTTCCCGTAAGTAAGGTAATGCCAGAGGCTCTGAGATTAGATGTTTCCCGTAAGTAAGGTAATGCCAGGGGCTCTGATATTAGATGTTTCCCGTAAGTAAGGTAATGCCAGAGGCTCTGAGATTAGATGTTTCCCGTAAGTAAGGTAATGCCAGAGGCTCTGAGATTAGATGTTTCCCGTAAGTAAGGTAATGCCAGAGGCTCTGATATTAGATTTATCTACGTGCTCTAAATACATACTGATTTATCGGTATTATTTATTATTTTCAATGGGGATTTTATGTGACCTACCTTGTTCCATTCGGCCAGCTCTCGTTTAAGTTAATATTTTAACAATTTTATTTACGCTTTTACCATTTCAACTTCATCAACATTAAATTTTGTTATTCAGCTATAAAAGATGGAATGGTTTTTATTAGTAAGGCTGGAGGCGGAGGTAAAATTTGTATATTTTGTTAACACCGAATTGACCGCTTCTAAAATTAGATTGTTTGATCAGAATTTGATCAATTGAATAGTAAGTATAAAAATTTGGTTAAGAAAGGGGACAAAAACAAAACGCTATTTAAAACCTACGGTGAGCGCAGTTGATGGCAACTGAAAGTCCTGGAACGTTCGGCTGGGCGAGTCCAAGTGTGGGATCGTAGGGGACGAAGGTAGCTCTAAACCCACAGGCATCTACCTTTTGAAGACGACACAAAATAATAGTTTAAACGTTAAAACAGTGAAGATAGAACATTTAAAAGAATATTGATTTACAATTAGTTTGGATAAAATATTTTGATTTCTCAGAAAGCATTTTTCAAAGTCGTTCAGCAGATAGGGATGTAATAACAATAATAATTTGATAATTTATTCAAGAGCGCAGTATCACAGCAGGCAACTGGGTTCACTTCACAGCGCTTTATGTTAAAATAGTTACAAATCCACTCAATTCATTCACTGTGAAAATATTCATATTTTAAATACAAGATATATTGACATTACTGTGCATAAAAGCTACGTTTATTCTTTTTAAAGAAATGTTTGATTGTTGTTAAATTATTTTTGAAAGTAAAGTTGTTGTTTTTTTAGTTCATAGGTTTAAAGTAAAGAGTTAGCAACAACAACAAAAAAATGTGTACAGGTGGGCAGATTGTTGTTGGTCAGATAGATCTTCTTATTGAATACCTGAAAATTAACATGTCCAGCGTCCTGAGTCTTTCCCCAAAAGCGCTAACCGTGGTGGCGTTTTTTGGATTAGACGTAGTGGCAATTTCAAAGCAAGCGTTGCACCCTATAAAATGTAGGCGTCGGCAGCAAATGGTTTTAGCCAAATTCATAATTTTTAAGTAGCTGTGACAGTTTTTTGTCATATTTGTATCTCTAAATTCTGTCAATTTTCTCCTTTCTTCTATGATGCGTTTTTTGTTGTTGTTGTTGTTGTTGTTGTTAGGAACGTGTTCCCACCATGCTATTCTCTATTTATTTTACCATGGGAAGATTCAAATATTTAGCGTGCGTCTAACTTAAAAAACAATTTTTTTTAATTTTTTTTTAAATATTTTTTTTTGTGTACTGATGATGTCATTTGCCGAAAGGTTCACACACGTATTTGCATTCGTCCTTTACCAAAACTTGATGTTTATTATTTATTTACACAAATCGTTTATGCATCTTGTATTTTCGTTTTTAACAAAATTCACTTAATACCTTTTCAAATAACTGCTTAGAAATAGCACATAAAGTAACTCTGCGTGTTAAAGACTAAAATAAGGCTTAAATAAGAAGATCTGACCTCTGTTGACCACCAGCTTTCTAGCCGAGGTAGACGCTGTCAACTATGAACATTTAGCGCAGTAAACAGAGAACATTGATCAAACAAAAATTTTAGACACTTCATGCAGTACAAAGTAATATACAAGATGGATTTGCGAGCAGAAGGGTCATCTTTAAAAAACAAAGAAAAGACGAAGAGGATGAAATCAGAGCTGCCAAATTCGACATCAGATTATTGCATTTAAAAACTTGACTTTTCCTTTCTGTTATTCTCAAATAGCAATTTGTATGCGCCTTTTAAAAACCTCAACCATATAATCCATCACCAATTATTTTACGGAATTTCGTTAACTTCAGATTCCTCTTATTTCATTTAATATAAATTTCTATTTGTGGCTACTTTAGGTCGACCAAATGGCTTTAAAATTTATAGTTTTTGTTGACTCAAAGGACTGAAATGGACTTGTGTTGGCACGAGGAGTGCGCTGGGGGCTGGAAAGGAACCAGTATTTCGCATGCATGAAACAAAGGGAAAAAAACGCTTTTGAAATATTAAATGCTGTACTACTTACTTCAATCAAATACTATTTGTTAACATGAAAATACTAATATTTGTCAGTACTTACTTCAATCAAATACTATTTGTTAATATCAAAATACTAATATTTGTCATTACTTACTTCAATCAAATACTATTTGTTAATATCAAAACACTAATATTTGTCAGTACTTACTACAATCAAATACAATTTGTTAATATCAAAATACTAATATTTGTCAGTACTTACTAAAATCAAATACAATTTGTTAATATCAAAATACTAATATTTGTCAGTACTTACTTCCACCACGTACTGATTGCTGGCGGAGATGTGATATCTCTTGACGAAGATGTTTTTGAGGATGTCCGTAAATATGGCAGCTGGTGAGGATTTTAGAAGGTTCCCATATGTTCCACTGGTTAAAAAGCTATTGTCTGTTCCTCCCTCGGTAATCTTAGAAGAAAAAATAACGTCATTATTAAAAAAAAGATTTTTTTGAAAGGGGGGGGGGGGTATTTATCTTTAAACAGTTTGTTTCGTAGATTTTGTGAATCTGAGACTATACTTTTGGGAATTTGTAGCTTGAAGAAGAAAAGCTTAACATATAGAAATGAAGATTTAACACGTTATTATCAGTGCAATTAAGTCAATTCAGATAATTCCTGTTCCCATAAATTATTATTTTTACATAGGTCCTGTTAGATATTAACCTTAAACTCTAAAACTCACAAAATACACTTTGATTTGTCCCTCAGTTATTACCCTAAAAATCTACAACTGTTAGTAGCATTGCTATAACCTGTATCAAACTAAATCTACGACTGTTAGTAGCATTGCTATAACCTGTATCAAACTGAAACTCACTTTGCCACTGGTGCCGTACGTTATGAGTGAGAGACTCTTCTTGTAAAGCAGGGCCTCAAACTTCAGGGCCACCTCAAAGCCGTAGACGACGATTTTGCCATTGTATCGTTTGTTAAAGGCGTGGACCTAAAAGCAGACGATATGATGTTTGTAGTCACGTGACCAGAAACCAGAAAAAAAAATTAAAAATAAATTTAATAGTTGTCAGATTCATTAAAATGGAGAATATTAAAAATTTAAAAGACTAGCATAATTAGTTAAATCTTTAATCTGGAAACAGTAGAGGATAGAAGGACAAAGAGAATAAATTTTAACTTAGAAATACAACACAAAGGTAATCTAATACAGCATCGGATAGACAAAAAAATACAAAAATTAAATTCTTATTCCATATGCAAGAGCAACGACATACAAATTCTCGTTCTTCCTGCTTGGAATCCGGGCGTGGAATGGGTTGCCTGATCAAACAGGAAAACCAACACACCATCAACATTATCAACTCAAATGAAAATGTTAAAACTAGACAAAAATCATATATAAGCGTAGGACGCAATAATCTTCTGTATAGAAGGAGCGTCTGTTGTAGATAAGATAAGAAGCTGTATCGGGTGAGAAACGATTGAGCCGGTAATAATACCAACAAAATTGTTACAATGTAATACCAAGCCCGGATTTCAAATCTAAAGGGATAGAGGATGACATCTTCACACCTCGATGTCAAGTTCTCGAGTTAGGAACATCTAAAGGGATAGAGGATGACATCTATACACCTCGATGTCAAGTTCTCGAGTTAGGAACATCGTCTTCGTGTGTCTGTGAGATCTGAACTGTGAGGGAGGGGGGTCATCCCAAGAATTGTAAGGTTTTCTATAATTACACACCCATTTTAATCCCTACCTTACAGGTGTGCGCGCCGTACAGAAATAATGAACACAATATCTTATCTTATCTTATATGTTACAGACGCTCCTTCTGTACAGAAGATTATTGCGTCCTGCGTATGTCTATGGTTTGTGTTTAGTCCTTTATCCTTGGTAGAGTTTTAAATGATGATAAAGTGTTGGCTTTATCATCATTAAGGGCACATTTAACAAAATTAAATGTTTTCGTTGCTATTATTATTTTTTACGGAAAGAGTACTTTTTTTTCTCTTCAGAATATAGCATTTACAATGAAAATAATAAACTGGCCTTTTCTGAACGCTCACGTGATGTTTCGAGTCCTGACTGTTCTAATCGGCAGGTTCAAAACGTGCGGATGCCTAAATATCCAGCAAAAAGTTGTCTACAATCAATATACGCCCATTCCAACACACCCAAAAAATCTTTCCACACTCACTCACATTTTAATCTTAGAAAAAAAACAAACCGCCAAGGTCCTTTCTCACCTGAATTGTACATGATCCTATTTTAAAGTTGAAAGCGTTCTTCAGCTCCTGTTTGACTGCTGTCAGAAGATACCTACAAGGATACGGGAAGTTGGTCGACTCGTTGTTGAACGTCGTAAGCTGTGGGTCATTTTTGACCTCAGCGGCCACTTGATCTGAAGTGGACGAAACCACGCGCAGAGAGTGAGCGAAATAAGAAACGTAACATTTCAAGTTGAGTTCCAATATTTTAGAGTTTCTAGGCTTGTAGCCTCTTTGTTTCAATCAATTTTCGATTTATTCGTTTATTTTTAAGCTTTATAAAGCTGTTTAAGAAATACAAATATTGAATTTAAAATATAAAAAAACAAATTTTAAAGTAACAGTAACAAAAGATCTCAAAGATTATTTTCTAAGTTTCTCATTCGTGAATTTCGTTGTATATTGTTGTCTCTTTAATTATAATAGATCCTATTTTGAAAACAGGAAATTTGCAATTAAAAAAATAACTACTTGAAGCTGCCTTGTAATGATGTCTCAGTCATTCAGTCGTATTACTTATTCATTGAAAAGGGCGTAAAATAAATTATATGAATGATAACGTTTAACACTCACCCTGTTTGTAGCACATACAAGTGCCATCGCCCCAAACAAAAGGTGAGACAAACATCGCCCCAAACAAAAGGTGAGACAAACATCGCCCCAAACAAAAGGTGAGACAAACATAGCCCCAAACAAAAGGTGAGACAAACATCGCCCCAAACAAAAGGTGAGACAAACATCGCCCCCAACAAAAGGTGAGACAAACAAACAGCACTCACTCTGTTTGTAGCACATAAAAGTGCCATCGCCCCAAACAAAAGGCGCGATACAAACGCACTTGTTCTTGAGGCACGTTGCTTTCTGTGAGATGCACTTCCGGGGTTTGCAGACTTGAGTTTGACTAGTGTGAGCTGAATGAAAAGTGAAAGTAGAATAATTCAGTTGTCAACAGTTCAGCAGTTTAGTTTATTTTTGGGTTGGTTAAGTGATGGCTTCATTGCTGGTTTTATTTCATTGGTTCAAAAGGTAGTCGATGATAAACGAACACTTATTCCATATGAATTTTGGAGTTTCCACTTGAATGAAGCAACAGTTTGAACTTTTTGATTGATTTATACTAGGGTGGCGGAAATTAACAATTAATTTCTCGATAAATCGGTAAAAAATTTTATGGATTAAAATTATTTTAATCGATTAAATAACAATTAAATTGGAGAGGTTGTTTAAAATAATTTTCCCGATTTATTAATAAATGATAAGTTATTAATAATTAATAATAGGCCCTAGTTTGTTTTTTTACGTACAAGCTTCTCCTTTTAGGAAAGAAAATGTAAGTGTAAACTTTTAAGTAAGCTTTTATATTTAAATTTAATTTTTTTTTTAATGTTAATTGCCTGTTTTTGTTACTTGATTTGAAATTTTAAGCTTAATGACGTCATACATCTTGTTTTTAGATTAATCAAAATTATCGATTATTTATTAGGTAAATTTTCAAAAGTTAGCGATTAAATTTAAATTAATCGATAACAGCTCTAATTTATACATAAACTTGTTACATGTATAACTTTTTAAATGTTGGTGCAGTTACATTTTTTTACCCAATTTTTTTTTTTAAGGGCAGAAAATGTTGCAATTTATATATTTTAAACTCATATTCATTTTGGGATTGTGGATAACTGACTGAAGTACTTGACTATACATTTGACACCAATATACTCTATTAGATTCACTTTATTAACGTCAGAAAGCATGGAGTTTTAGATACATCACATCTTTATTTAAAGTCAAATCAAATATATTGTTAGATCTAAAATGGTTAAAAATTAGGATTTACCTATTGTAACTAAACATCTAATTAAAACGGCGATTTTTTTTAAGTTCGTTTGCTTATTGAGATTAGGGTACGTCATTTCTAAAACCGGAAAACGTCATAGATAATTTCGTAATGTTCTTTTTTTAGATTACATTTTAGCGAAACAAAGTTTTGAGGCATAAATACAGTCAAATCACTATGTTCTCAAAAGTGTTAGCTTAGTAAAATTACGAAATTTTTATTAATTTTGCAAGTCCCATAAGATGTCTTAAATTAACGAAGAATTAAAAATTAGCTGATGAGATCAATCATTCTCAATATGCCTCCATTCACGTATTGACTCGTATCTTTTATTAATTTTAAAAATTAATTTGTCCTTACAAAAGATACATTTAGATAAAATATTTCTATTAATAGATTTCCGCCATATTATGAACATCCCTATACGGCCTATGCGGTAGAATGTGGTGGTGGGGAGGGGGAAGTAAAGTCACAATGATTCTAGATTGAAGTCATGCGGGTTTTTGTGAGGTGTAGATCTAAATAATCCAAGGTAGCTGGCGATTTTTAAAGCCTCACACAGCTATCAGTCCTTGGGTGCGTGGGGGGGGGGGGATAACCATGAGTTTCATCGCCTTAAGGACCACTGTCACACGTCCGGCTGTTTTTTTTTTTTTAGTGTTTAAAGATTGGCTCTTTTATCTGTCACACCATAGAATCGATCACCTAAAATCCTAGCCAAGAACATGCTAGATCACATGTCTTGTCGCGACTATGATCAACTGGTCGCTTCCCACTCCAGCGAAGAATATTTGACTTCGAAAGATCTGCATGTGCCATTTTCGCCAATTTTTTTGAACGTGCCCTTACATAGCAGTATACATACAAGTATTTGAAAAGATGGACCTTAAATTACAATTATAAAACTCACTCTTAGTAAAAAACGTTGCTGTTATGTGCCCGAGACAGGCTGTCATTAAAATGATGGCGAATAATCCAGACATTCTGAAATTGAAAAATCAAAGTGTCTGAATTCACGAGCGTGTATTTAATTACAAATATACTTTCCAAACCTAATTCATTTTGTGTAAAGATTTTTAAGCCCCTCTTATGGAACAAATTGTGAAATAACATAAATTAATTGTAGCTTATGAAATCACTTCAATAGGAATTAAAATCTAAAAAAAATGTTTGTTTTTTTAAAAACTATATAAAATTTTAATTTATTTTTATGTGGCAGTTTGTTCTTTGGCTTTCAATGTTCTTCTTGGCAAATTATGTTATTGTGGTTACTCTTAATTTCTCCTTGCGAAACTTAAAAATAGGCCCTTCCATAACTACACAGCTGATTGACCCAAATAACTTTTTGTGGGTGTGGAAGGGGTGTGCGTGGTATTGCATATTCCAAACATGCTTCCTGTTCGGGCCATTGTAATAAAAACATAAATTTTATCAGTGGCGTCACTAGATGGGTGCTGTGGGGTCGGGCCGCCCCGGGTGACACCAACCCTAGTGAAGCCTCTGAAGTATATCACGTTAGGTTGTTTTAGAGTAGAAAATTGTACACTCAAAAAAATTAACACTCATTCCTCTGTGTACGGGCTTATTTTTAACATAGGAACAGACGAAGTGTTTAGGGTACAATTGTTATTACTCATCACCAACATTCGATGTAAGTTATTAGTTAGGATCAATATTGTTTAAACGGCTATTAGTAAGAACCAACTTTAGCTTTAGTTTACAAGTTAGAACCAATATTGTTTCTTATAGTTTTTTTTAAATCTTATCTTAGATATACAGACGCTCCTTCTATGCAGAAGATAATTGCGTCCACATACCATGAGAGATGATCTGTTGGCAAGTGATAGCGGTCACAGGCCACGGCTAAAGGGGTTGCACGCATTACCCCAGCCGTCTACTATTGTCTAGTTAGGTACCCATTCGGAGCTGGGTGACTCGGGGACTCCTCAGGCCGCGAGAACAAAACCTCACCTTCGTGTGGATTCGAACCCGTGACCATCGGTATGACAGTCGAGTCGCTACCTCTCGACCACCACGTTAATTAATATATTCTTATCTTTTCTGAAATATAATAAATTTACATTGGTTTTAAAAATATTCTACATGAGAAAACCAACACTTTTTATAAGTCTATATCAAAATTTTCCTGTACAATTGAGCCGAATTTTGCAGTAGGCCAAGACTTCCTGAGAAACAAATACGAATACATTATACCTTTCTGATTGACAATGACGTTGGTCGCCCGCTTCCCTGTGACACCTGAGACTGAATGTTACGACTATTACTCCGAGCCATGTGACGGCCAGCAGCCCTACCTCACCCGTATTTATCGTTCAGCTACCCGCCATAAATGTCACAGCTTGACCATAACCACGCTCAAAGATGGAGACATTAAAACTTCACAGCGACGCTGGGTTTTCAAAATTAAATAAAAATTTGGCGTTGAGAGTGCGTACTGTCTGTCGTAAAAGTTTGAAAGGCTTTTTAAAAAACGCTTTAGTGCATTGAAACCGGCGCTTTGAGGTCGTTAGGCCGGGCGTAGACATACACGACATCAGTCTACCTATCGCAAAGATACGCCTTTATTTTCATGTCGTTTGGAAAAGCTCTCATATGGCCCCCATCTATTTGGTATTATTTGTGTTTGAGATGTAAATGAAATCTATTTTCAAGTATTGTGGCCAGTGATGAACTGGGTCCCAACGTTTTCCTTTGAATTTTGGATTTTGCATTTTCCATTGAATTTTGTATAAGCCTGATTGCAGCCCTACCCCTCATTTTGTGTACCGGAAGTACAATATGCGGAATTACGTTGACGAAAGTGAGTCAGTAAGCGAACGGGATAAAAAACCAAATTTTTTTTTTTTTTTTTTTTTTTTTTTTTTG
>MUZC01004631.1:120063-130479 GCA_002072015.1 Radix auricularia | reverse complement strand
GGGGGGGGGGGGGGGGGGGCAAGGAGAGCATTTACTTAGTGATGGAGATTTTCTCGTCATTAGTTAGCTGCCAAAATAATTTTTATAAGAAAGTGGAGTTGAAAAAAATTAAATAGAAACCAAATAAGAAGTTGATAAAAAGAAATAAAGGAACTAACTTAAATCATGTAGCATTTTAGCTGCTAAAGCTTCAAAGTCCTTGTTGGAGATAAATGTTTCTGATACTCAAGCTACTTAACTGATAAATTAACAGGGCTATTTATTATGAAATTGTGGCTTTGGTGGCAAATTTGATTTATTTTTCAATTTTCATAGCTGCTCCAGTTGTAAAAAAATAAAAAAATTACAGCACCCCATCAATTACAGCACCCTATCAATTACAGCACCCTATCAATTACAGCACCCTATCAATTACAGCACCCTATCAATTACAGCACCCTATCAATTTCAAAGAAGTCCGGTTGCCATTTTGTTTGGGTAGAAAATTTGCTCGCTATAAATAAATTTCTAAATATGAAAATCGTTAAAATAATGTCTAATAAACTAAGAGAAAATCCAAGGTAAAATTTAATAAAAAATAAGGAAGAAACAGATTGAAATATGAAAAACTTCGAGTTAAAAACTAAAAAATATATAAACTTATTGAGTTAGCCGGGACGTAACAATTAACTCAAAGAAGGAAGGTTTTAAACTTAAGGAAGCTCGGCTTATCGAGGCCCGACTATATTAGTGGACATGAAAGGTATTGAGGCGCTCTCTATGATTAAAAACAAAACAGAAACAAAATATGGTAAAGTAAACACCAACTTTTGTTTAAAACAAAATGCACAAAATAGTAATAAAGGGAGGAGTGTTGTTTTTTTTTTACCAGAATCTCGCAGTTTCCTATGACCTTCCCGAACCGATTCTTCAGCTCTTGCCTGACGTTTGTCAACCGGTACCGACAAGGGTATTGGAATTTGACGTCTTCGTTTGAGAACGTGGACAGCGTTGGGTCGTTGAAGACCTCAGTCCTCACCTGGTCTGCAAAGTACGAACAAAATGTAACAATCAAAATAGGAAATTTGCTTTTCTATCAAGCGATGTACCCTATGTATTGACCATGTGATCGCCTCGAGTGTATTTGACATACTTTTAATATCTGGATTTTGACGTGTGTGGTAGCCAAAAGATTGCACGCAATAATAGCATTGATCTATCCATACATCAATCCATCCATCCATCCATCTGTCAGCCTTTCAGTCTGTCTGTAAGTCTGTCATAAAGTCTATCGAATCTATCTATATGTGTCTACTTTTACGTATCTTCAAATACCGTTCCTTTTCTTTCATGTATGTCTAAATTTATTTTTTGTGTGTTTGTGTGTCTTTTAGATGTTGTTCCTGCCAAAAATTTAAATCTAAATTATGGATCCTGTGTTATCCCGTCAATCTTCCAACTAGTACAGCAGTGGGTAGAATATGGGCCATATCATTAGTTTGTGGGAGACCTAGGGGTTTGGTAGTTGTCAAATGCTGCGTTCACCAGGAAGTTATTTTTGTTTGGTATCTTTCGGTTTTGGTGCGCACTGTCTTGCGCGTCATTTGATCTCGTTCGGTTAATTATGTCAAACAATTTACTTAGGTTGAAAAGAAGGAGGGTGGATTCAGAACCATTTCAGCAAACAAGCAGACCAGCTAGCAAATACTTACTTTTGGCATAACAGCCGAGGTAGCCACGAGGGCCGTGGGTATAAGGTGGGTTGTTGCACACACAGGTTTGGTTGTTGGCATCGCATTTGGCCTGGTTCTTCAAGCAGTACCGACCGTTGCAGTAGTCCCCTTAAAAATAGAAAGAGGCAGTTAGATGAGTTGGAAACCCGAATAAATGGAACTTTTTTGGTGGACTGGATTTTCAATTTATTATTTAAGGCACTTTTAAAAATATATATTACATATTACAGAGGTTAAAATGTTTCTTGAGTCCTGTGCTTATAAATATGTTGTGTCAAGTCTTACATTTCTATTAAATTTTTGAATTTTAAAAGCTTCGGGTTTCCTGAAATGTGTGACAAGTAATTACCCGCGTGAATATGAGACGGGAAGAAAGAGAAATACTGTTGTACTATTTTACTATTATTTTCTTTTTAATTGAATTGAACAAGAAAATGTTTTTATCCGAGCCAAATACCCCTACAAGTGTCACAATAGTTGTTTGACTACCAAGGCCTCCTAATCCCCTTTTCTTACATTTTTTTAGACTTTATCTAACCACACTAACTGACAGTTTTAGATTAAATAACAATATCTAACTGTCTCAGATATAACAACAATATCTAACTCTCTAAGAGCACACTGCCATATCTAAGTATCTTACATATAACCAAAAACGATAGATTATGTCTTAATTCTAGCCACAATGTCTGTCTTATATTTAACTACAATATCGGCCTTATATCTAACTACAATATCTGTTTTAAATCTAACTACAATATCTGTTTTAAATCTAACTATAATATCTGTTTTAAATCTAACTACAATATCTGTTTTAGATCTAACTACAATATCAGATCTAACTACAATATCTGTTTTAGATCTAACTACAATATGAGATCTAACTACAATATCTGTCTAAATTCTAACTACAATATATGTATTTGATCTAACTACAATATCTCTCTTGATTCTAACTACAATAAATGTCTTATATCTAACAACAATATATGTCTTAGATCTAACTCAAAATCTTACTTAGATCAAACTACACTGTCTTAGATATAACTGCCATATCAGATCTAACTACCATATCTGTCTTCGATCTAACTACATATATGTTTTAGATCTAACTACATATATGTTTTAGATCTAACTACATATATGCTTTAGATCTAACTACATATATGTTTTAGATCTAACTACATATATGTTTTAGATCTAACTACGTATATGTTTTAGATCTAACTACATATATGTTTTAGATCTAACTACATATATGTTTTAGATCTAACTACATATATGTTTTAGATCTAACTACAATATCGGCCTTAGATCTAACTACAATATCTGTTTTAGATCTAACTACAATATCTGTTTTAGATCTAACTATAATATCGGCCTTAGATCTAACTACAATATCTGTTTTAGATCTAACTGCAATATCGGCCTTAGATCTAACTACAATATCTGTTTTAGATCTAACTACAATATCTGTCTTAGATCTAACTACAATATCTGTCTTAGATCTAACTACAATATCTATCTTAGATATAACTGCCATATCAGATCTAACTACCATATCAGATCCATCATATCAGATCTAACTATCATATCTGTCCTAGATCTAAGTATCATATCTATTATTACCTTGAGAGAAGACGGGACTAATGATGGCCAACAAAACCACGGCGATAAAACACAATGACGTCATGGTGCTAGAGGAAGGTAACAAGGATTATATCATTGAAATTCCTAATAACATTATCTGTGTTTACAGAAAATAAATAAATTAATTCTGGGGAGTTTTTATGATACTTTTATTTTAAAGAAAAGTTGAACATACATTTTGGCTCAATAACAATTCAATAGAAAACAAAGCGCAACAAGAAAAGGGATAAATTACCACAACATAATACTCTTGTCTGTTCTTTAGTTCGATATTTTTTGACCTTATATATGGTTTGATAGCATTTACTCATATAGTTTATAACTTTAAAAAATCCTTTACTTTGTTAAATTGTTATAAGTTGCAATAATATTTTAGCTCCTTATCTACAGATTTTCTGCTATGGTAAAAGTGATTGATTAAAAGCCTAAACATTTTTAAAAAAATATATTTGACCTATCCTTTCAGATCAATAGATCATACAAAATGCAGTCCCATTCAGATTAGAAAAGTCCTTAAACTCTGGAATAAATGGTTGTACATCTATTCTCTATTATTATCTTTTAGTGCTAGTTGTGTGTGTGAGATCTATTCTCTATTATTATCTTTTAGTGCTAGTTGTGTGTGTGTGATCTATTCTCTATTATTATTTTTTAGTGTTAGTTGTGTGTGTGTGTGAAATCTATTCTCTATTATTATCTTTTAGTGTTAGTTGTGTGTGTAAAATCTATTCTCTATTATTATCTTTTAGTGTTAGTTGTGTGTGTGAGATCTATTCTCTATTATTATCTTTTAGTGTTAGTTGTATGTGTGAGATCTATTCTCTATTATTATCTTTTAGTGTTAGTTGTGTGTGTAAAATCTATTCTCTATTATTATCTTTTAGTGTTAGTTGTGTGTGTGTGATCTATTCTCTATTATTATCTTTTAGTGCTAGTTGTGTGTGTGAGATCTATTCTCTATTATTATCTTTTAGTGTTAGTTTTTCGTCCAAAGAAAATCTTTGAGATGTGTAATTAATTTGCACAAACTTTTATATAGAAATACAGAGACTTTCTGCATATATAAAAAAAGTATTTTTAAGAGCAATACTTCAACATTATTACTTTCTCAGTGTTAAGATAAATTGCTTGTTACTTTAAATACAATTTAAATTAATTAAACAATTATTGAATAAACGAAATGTCTTTGGGAATTATTTTTTTTTTAAATTAAAAACTTTATTTTTCTTTCTTTAAAACTTCTATAATTTTCTATTTGCAAAGACTAGTTCTGTCACAATCAACAAACAGTCTAATTTATAAAAACAGATCAGTATCTGTATGTGAGACAATAACTTCACTCAGCCAACCGATGACATACACCCTAACATATCTTATCTGTTACAGGCGCTCCTTCTATTATTGCGTCCTACGCTTAGCATAGAAGCAAGGACAGTGCGCACAAACACAGATCACGACTCACCTACTGGGGATCCTGGCCCGGGAATACCACAACACCACACCAGCGGCAGCTTATATTCGCCACTGCGACCAATTAAAGTCAAACCCCGCACAACGTGAGTGTTTCGATTTTACCAAAGTTTCCTAGTTTTATTTTCGCTATCCCCCTCCCCAAACCCCCGTGTTATGATCAGCTCATTCCCAGAACGACTTTCTAGATTAAAAAAAAAACAAAAAACTATTAGTTTTCACCAGTGTTTATTGTTTTTGACATAAAGTCTGTTGCCGACATCAAAGATGGCTTTTAAAAAAATAAGCTAGGTGCGACAATTATAACAATGAAAGGAAACAAGGTTGAAATTTTAATTTGAACTTCCTTGACTGAGCCCCACCAATGGCTGCCCTTGAGCCCCACCAATTGCTGCACTTGAGCCCCACCTATGGCTGCCCTTGGTTACCCACTGTGTGAATTGAGTTCAATATCAATTTTATTTCATGGTGAACTTTTTCATTTACATCTCAAACTTATCAACATCATATGTGAAGGTAGATGTGTGCGGTCGCTGATTTCAAGCCAATTGAAATAATGCAAGACTGGACACAAATCATAGATAATTTAAAGCTTAAGACGCAATCATCTTCCGTATACAGGAACGTCTAACAGATAAGATAATATAAAATTGTTGTTTTTTTCCAGAAGGAAGAACATTGTGTGTAACCTATGACAGAAGAGTTAACAATTGAAATAATTCACAGCGTAATGAGATTGATCAAACTATTTACGGTGTTAAACAGTTTAACAGCAGTGGCCTAGCATTTACGCGTGGAGAAAAACTTGAGCCCCCCTCCCCCCACCTTAACAGAGAACATGGGAAACTGAAAAAAAAAACTACTTATTTATGGTGGAAAAGAAAGATAATTTGTGTCTCTTTGCTGTCTCTCTATCCCTCTCTCTCCCCCACTTTTTTTAAATAAGCTAAATTGGCTGCCTGAAGAAAAAGTATCGCACTCACCTCTACCCAAGCTGATCAGTGAGAGATGATAGTTACATGCAGCTAGGATAATTTTTAGACGATAGAAGATGATAAACGGAAATGGGGGAGGGGGGGAGGTTACAGATTTAAAATTGGAGCTAAAATTGAGTCAGCGTTGGCAGCAACGACGAAATTAAACAAAATAAGGACCGGCAAAAACATGAGCCTTTCAACGCCACTCAAGTTAGACAGAGCTCTCGTTAAAACCATGGTCCTGTGTGGATGTGGGACCTGGACACTACTGGCGACCATTGAAAGCAAGCTACAGGCATTTGAAAAAAAAAAATTCATGAGAAAATTTTTCCAGATCTCTAATCTAGAACACAAGACCAATGAGAATATCTGGGACAGAATAACTCCCACTGAGGGCCGCCAAGAGAACATTATAGAAACAATTAAGAGGCGCGAGCTGGCATGGTTCTGTCATGTGCTGCGACACTGATACCGGGCCAAAAATGATCCTTCGAGGCACCGAGGAAGGGGGCCGGCGAATCAGCGGAACAGTTTGCTTGACAACATAAAATATTGTACTGGGCTGAAGTTGAATGAATTACTGGCCATGACTCAAGATAGGCAAATTATTGAATATTGAGATCGGAGTCTGTTGATGTGTCCATGCTCTCCCCTCCCCCTTCCCCAACGACCGCAAAGGTCACGTGATGATGATGATGATGATGATGATAATGATGATGATGTATCAGATGATAAATCTGTTCGAAAGACGTGGGGGCTACAGGTACATGCTAAATGGGAATAAGCTAAGTTGCTTGTGGTGGAAGTTAATAAAACTGAATTTCGGTATGATTATCTTTTTCATCGACAAGGCTGCGCCTTCCTGAATTTTCTCTTTGAGACTAGTCGACTACAGATCAGTGTTACATGTTAGATTAAATGTCTTTGCGACACACATCGCGATAACAAAAATTGACACGCAGTAAAATAATTGTGACGTAACACGGCAAATTCGTTAGGCTATGCAAGAAATGAGGAAGAAAAACCTTTCTGTTTAACTAGGTAGGTCTAAATAAATGATAATACGAGGGAGAAGTATGTGGGTAAAAAAATATATTGATAAAATGAAAAACAAAATTAGAAGTATTGTCTTAAACTTTAATCAATCAAATTAATTTTAATCGATGATATACATTAATATAAATGTATGTATTTTTGACGTGATACACATGCACGGCCGGTCGAGGCGGCGGTTTGAGGGGAGGTACAACATGCCACCGAAACGACGGCGGAACGTCCTTGGACGGGTTTTGTTGCTCGTATGTATGTAATATATTCTAAAACCTAGTCACCCCACCTTAATTCAATTTTTATCCTTCAATACATACATATANACATATATATATATATATATATATATATATATACATATATATATGTTATTTTAAATTCATTGAACTTCTTAAAGGAGTAGATATATGTGCTTTGTTTAATTTTAGTGTTTAAATTCATGGCTTATAATTTAAAAATAGTGGTGTACCAAAAATAGTTGTGTCACGCGATTTTTATCACAATATCTCTAAAAAGATATATTTAAAATTTCTTTTACAAATCCAATTGTAGTTTAAATTGGTCCGAACTCAAACTAACCCCCCAAAAAGTGATGCATTCTTTAAACTCCCCCGCCAATCTCAAAACATCATTTTCAGGCCTAGGGCGGGCCAACACAAACTTAGGCAGCACATGTTCCGTAAACTTCGGATTGGTGAAAGCGAAATGTGCCCCTGCGGGAAAGCAGCAGAAAATGCGGAACATGGGCTTCAAAACTGCCCTCTGTACCACTATACCCGAACAGCCGTATGGCCCCAGGAAGCTACCGTGAACGATAAACTGTATGGTGGACTGAACCAATTGACAGACACAGCACAGTTCATCACAGATATAGGGCTTGTGGTCTAAATCACAGATATAGGGCTTGTGGTCTAAATCACAGATATAGGGCTTGTGGTCTAAATCACAGATATAGGGCTTGTGGTCTAAATCCCCCTTCAAAATATTTTGAGAGCGCAGAAGAAGAAGAAGCAGAACAAACATTACAATTCATTTATTTTTTTTTGTTTGGACCAGCCATTCTAAAATTAGATTGGTATTTAAAATATACAAATCACACGTTCACACATAAATGTAAAATTGTGAAAATAAAGCAAAATAATTGAAAGATGATCTTCGTTTAGGGGATATCACTATTCACACACAAAATGGACATGTAATGTTTGGTACAGTTATTAACTTTCATTATTATATTCATCTGGCTGACGATATCAATTTTACGAAAAGATCGATTTTATAATCTAACGAATTGTTAGGACTCGCTCATAACTGGTCCCAGGTTTAATGAGAAGAATAGCACGTCAAACAAAAGGTGTTACCTCTTCTTTGAAATTCACTGCCCGTTTTTTTTGGTTGGGATCAAGAATTGTGACACTCTCTGTATCGACTGTGTTTGGTTGTTGTTTGGGGGTAGGGGGTTGGATGGTGTATGATGGTGTAAGGCGTCCACTGGCTGTGGTAGTGGCTGAGAAGTTGGTATGGGCGCCGACTGAATGTGGTAGTGGTTTAGGAACCGTGGTAGTGGTTTAGGAGACGTGGTAGTGGTTGAGGTGTATGATGGTGACGCGGTCACTTACAAATTTGGTCAATAGTCGACATTATTCAATTACCGTACGCATTGGTAGACAACATATTTTAAAAAGCAACAAATGAATGCAGTGGCGTAGCTACAAATTTGCGGGCCGAGGGGGGGGGCGGAGAGCTTGACCTTTTTGCATAATATTATGAAACGGTTTCTTCAAAGCAAAATATTTTTTTTTCAAATAAAGGTTAGTTCGAGCTCTTAATCCTCATATCTCTCTCTCTCTCTCTCTCTCTCTCTCTCTCTCTCTCTCTCTCTCTCTCTCTCTCTCTCTCTGACACTTCGCAATCGCAAATGTATTTATTTTAATTTAAAACAAAAATCAACACAACAAACAACCAAAAACGCCTCTAATCCTAGCTATCGGTAACTGCTCCCCAACATTAAACAGACGTTCGTGTGCTGCCGAATGCCTTTACTTGTATGTTACAGACGCTCCTTCTGTGCTTGTTAAACCCATTCACGTCACAACAGCGAGATACGCACCTCAGTGATCAACCAAATCCCCGGAATCACACGTGTCCATGTAACACGTCACATCTCGTCCCTTGTCCAGAACCCGCGAGATTTGTCCCGTGGTGACAACGCGAAAAGCTACAAAATGAAAGGGGACCTCCCCTTTCCCCAAACAAAAATCCCCCCATAAAAAAACTATTTTAAAAAAATATTTTTTTTTTAATATGACCATGAGGGTGGCCATCGATACCAAGATCATGATTAGCGAGTACATCGATTAACAAAATTGAAGCGCCATTCAGACCATTAAAAATATTGTTAAGCCAATCGCAAGTCATAAAAACGTTTGCACAACGCAATGATTCAGATACATCGGTCGTGGGGTCATAGGTCAGGGGTAAAGCTCAAGAGGTTGGAGGGTATAAAGAGACCTCCCGATAACATATGACGTCATCAGTAGACCAAGGCGCAGAATAAATATCCTAACAAAGCATACAATACAGATGTGCCTGATGTTCTCAATCATTTGCCGGGTGCTTCTTTGGTGTTCTCAATAATTTGCCGTTTGTTCCTTTGATGTTCTCAATCATTTGCCGGGTATACCTTTGATGTCCTCAATCATTTGCTGGGTGTACCTTTGATGTCCTCAATCATTTGGCGGGTGTACCTTTGATGTCCTCAATCATTTGCCGGGTTTACCTTTGATGTCCTCAATCATTTGCCGGGTGTACCTTTGATGTCCTCAATCATTTGCCGGGTGTACCTTTGATGTTCTCAATCATTTACCGGGTGTTTCTTTGGTGTTCTCAATAATTTTCCGCGTGTTCCTTTGGTGTTTGTCAATCATTTGCCGGGTGTACCTTTGATGTCCTCAATCATTTGCCGGGTGTACCTTTGATGTCCTCAATCATTTACGGGTCTTCCTTTGATGTGCTCGTGCGTTTGGTGTTGAGTTTACAGGCTCTTTCTGTCCGTAAATTTATTTTTATCAAGACGCTTCTTGTATTAAAATAAAATATTGCATCCTACGCTTATCAATGGTTTATATAAAGTCATGCATTTCTATTACAGATATAAATGTTGATAGAGACTAGGGTTTCCTGGTTCACTCCACCCATTCCAAGCCCGAATTCTGAACGAGAAGAATGAGAATTTTTATGTGTTTGTTCTTGGATACAGAAAAAGAATATTTTTTTTTAAATATCGATGTCTGTCTGGGGATTGTAATGGTATTTGATTGTCTTTGCGTTGTGTTTCCAAGTTAAAATGAATAGGATTTGTGTTGTTACTACCTTTAAATTGCTCTTTGTTCTTCTGTCCTGTAGTGTTTTAGTTTCTAGTAATTAAGTATGCGAAGTGAATAAACAAGAAGAAGACAAGAGCAAATGATGGGCTTCCTGGCAGCAGCCCCGATGATTGTTTAAGCCTGGCGCTGTTTTAGTCAAGCTTCCGGAAGCGGCGGTCCAAACACCTCCCCCCC
>MUZC01004631.1:109512-120058 GCA_002072015.1 Radix auricularia | reverse complement strand
CCCCCCCCCCCCCCCCCCCCGAAAAACGTACACTTACAAATATTGAGAGTGAGAGAGTTATTCTCCATTTGAAATCTTATGGAAATTAACATGCTCTGGGAGCCGCCAAGCTTCAGGAGAACATTTTGAGCTAATGCCCAAACTATACATGCAAAACAATGATTTACCGGACCACGGCTTTTTGTAATTGATACCTTCCACATAATTTTGCTGTTGCACCGTTTTCGTTTCTCAAAAAAAACAACAAACAAACAAACAAACAAACAAACAAAAACACAAAAGGGAAAAAAAAGTTTAACAAAACTTATCAACATTTTAATTTAGGTGTGAATTGGAAAAAAATCATAAAATGTTTGGATTATCTGCCATTTTTTTCGTTGTTTGTTTATAACGCTACTTCCTCATGGGGGAAAATTGCGTTTATATTTTATATATTTGAAATGGCCGTACTGTCTGTCTGAGCTTTGAACAGCAACTCCTCCTGAACCATACCACATCGAGATGAATATGGTGTCTTAGGCAAATATTTTAAGGAGTTCCCGAAGATGGTCATGGGCCACACACAAAAAAAGAATATCGAAATGATCTACTAAATTTCCGGGGGGGGGGAACTAGCAATTATCAGTATTTTGTCAATTTCTTTGCAACTATAACAGCTATCGGCTAGCTAATAATATTTAGAACAAAGTTCGAGAAGGAATTGTTTTAAAAAATCTCTTTTCGTTCGACTCCCGTAATTTTAGCAGCAATTTGTACATAGAAATTAATATTGTTTTGTTTACTTTCAGATTTATTGATTTGAAATGACTTTTAATGTAATCTAGAATGATTTCCCTTGAATACAAAATTCGTAAATTCGTTGCTGGAACTTGTTTTTAAATACTCATTCGATATTTTGTTACTTGTTTTTTGTTGGCCTGCAGTCTTCCTGCAGTTTTCCTCTGGCTACTCTCCTCATAACTGTCCTAGATTATGTGCGCACAGTAAAAACATTGTCAATGCCATAACGTTTTAAGAGTGCATCTAATGGTAATGGACAAACAAACCATGCGCATGGCCGCATGTCTCCGAGGCCGTCAATACGGTACATAAAATTTCCTGGTGGGAAGAGGTGTTACAAAAAAAGTGTGACTGCTTGTGACAGGAGGGGTTTCCGGTCATGTATGACGTCACGGTGTTATATATTAAATTAAAATTTTGTGTTAATAACAAACACAAGTTGTTCGAAAGTGTGAAGATTTGTGACAGTTTGTGACAGAGGGAGGAGGAGTTAAAAAAAGGTCCCAAATCAAATAGCGTGAGATACTTTATGGGCGGGCCCTTTATTTGACAAGGTCACGTCTCCATAAGGGATTCGAGCCCAATTTCAGAAATTCGGGTTCATCAGGCTCTTTAACTCTTCAATAAGTGACAGCCAAAATAATTATTCTCTTCTGTCAGGTACGCCAAAACAATGCATTGAAAAATTACAGAGAGTTCAAAATTCAACTGCCAGATTAGTTCTTAAGAAAAAAAACATGTTACTCCGCTACTTTACTCGCTTCATTGGCTACGCATACAAGCCCGAACTGATTACAAGCTGGCCGTTCTGTGTCACAACTTCTTTTCTGACTCATGCCCTTCCTATCATAATGAACTTTTGTCGGTAACCTCACCAAGTCGTCAGCTACGCTCTTCTGCAGATACACGCATTCTCTGTGTTCCTAAGACAAGAACTAAAACATTTGGCGAAAGGTCATTCTCTTTTTGTGCAGCTAAACAATGGAATTCTCTACCATTACACACCCGTAGGAGATCTATTAAAACGGCCAAGTCCTCCAAGACTGCACTTAAGACGCATCTTTTAAAAATTTATTGTCAAAATTTATGAAACAACATTTCTTTTAATGATTGACGTAGCTGATGTATAACGAATTGTCATTTATGTAGTTAGTATGATATGAATGTTTATTTAATTAATATATGTGTTAATATCTCCCCGTAAAGCGCTGTGAGCCCGGCTCCTTGCTGGGATACAGCGCTATATAAATTATCATTTTATTATTATTATTTAGTTTCTGTGAGTTCAACAAATTAAGTTTGTTGCTACCACAAATAAAACAATGCATTTTAATCTGAAGTAATAGACAATGTTCCTGTTTTAATGGCTCCATGAAATGCTGGTATCAGTACGTAAGAACTAAACTAAACACATATTCTTGAGGCCTGAGTTTTAATCCCTTAAGGCCTTGCCTAATACTTGGACAACCTGCTCCATCTGCTGAGCAGTGCTATACAACATTGTCTTCACGTGGGACACTTGTGCCTCCCGTACCTGCCCGGCTATGTCTAGCGCGGGACACGACGTCAGCAGGTGTGTGACCGTCTCCGAGGCTTGGCTGCAATGACGGCAGTTCGAGTCCCTGTTGTGGTCTAGCCGGTTAAAGTAAGAGTTGTTTGGGCAATGCTCTGTTCGCCTTTGGGTCACTAAACTCTGATTCTTACGGTACGTAAGAACTAAAATGTTTGGTATAAATTTACATAATAAATCATGTATATAACTCTTTTTGATTTGGATTGTAATTATGTTGACTGAACAAATTTTAAAATGGTTCCTTTTTATATAGAATTACTAACGACACATTAATAAAACTCTTCGTTTTGATTGATATAGTACTTAAATTGACCATGTAAGGAAAATAATTTTTAATTTAAAAAAAAACAAAAACAACAACACATTTATGAAGCGCAAAGATTCAAAGTATTGCTATCTTCATTTCATTATAAAAAAATACTATATTGCCAGGAAATCTTCTGTACTGTGACTATCATTTTCACATTTCGTTCTTTGACAAATCTAACACCAAATGACATCTGCTCAATACCCTAAATGTCATTTGTCTCGTCGGCAAGTATAGAAAATGTAACTGAATTATTTCCTTCACGAGCAATGTCATCACGTAAGAGAGACCCACAAATTTCGATTATAGTGTTTTGCGCAGTTGCCGTGATATACTTAGCACTACGAGATTCAATTGACTAATGATTAACAAAAAAAGTGTTTTTGTGCCCCTCCCGGGAAAATTACTAGCGACGACGCCCATGTCTGAACAATCTCCATCCACAAATAATCTTTTATCTTTCTTGTAATAAGGTAAGAGAGTTTAATTTTACAAGTTATCGACAACTTTAATTTTGGATCATAAAATTTAATGGAAAGAGTTATTTCCCCCAAAAAATCTTTCTTTTTCAATTTTTAAAAATGCTCCGCGTAATTAAATTTCATTGCTATTCTACTACTTGAAAATTAATGCTTTCTCAGAACTTGTAGCTAATCATGAACTTATTTATTTTAGCCTTCGCGTCTACGCGTGCCAAACGTCGATCGTCGTGGACGTCTGCGATTCCTGCAAGGGCATAAACTGCCTACGAGAGACCTCCAGGCATCCCTATACTGGTACAGTCTCACCAGGCATCTATATCCTGGGGCAGTCTCTCCAGACATCCTTATCATGGGCCAGTCTCACCAGGCATCTCTATCCTGGGGTAGTCTCTCCAGACATCCCTATCCTGGGCCAGTCTCTCCAGCATCTTCCAATCGTTTCTAATTTTCATGATGTCTGCCTCAAATTTTCGGCTCAAAGTGTTTTTAGGGCGACCTCTTTTTCGTTTACCCTGGGGGCTCCATATCAGGGCTTGCCTTGCATTGGAGGCAGGTTTTCTTAATGTATGACCAATCCATCTCCATCACTTCCGCAGAATATCTTTTCTTCTTTTGTCCACTGCCACCGTTCCAAGTTGCGGATTTTTTCCGGCCAGTGAATCCTAAGAGGCATTGCCTTAATCAATCTTAAATAAAACTAACATCCATACAAAAATAACAACTCAGAATCTCAACCAAAAAAAAATATTTTTAATTTTGAAAAAAAAAAATTAAGATGAAAATAGTTCGTATTTTGATTTTCGAAATAATAACAAAACATTTCAAATTTCTCAAAGACGAATCCCCACCCCACCACTTTTACCCCCCCTCACATACTGCCCAATCTTTCTTGCTCCAGGGGCCCCAAAACACTGCAGGGCACCGGATCCGTGTGCCCGAAGCTCCACTTGGTGGCCCTCGCCTGATCCACCGCGCATTCCTCGTCTTTTTCAATCTCCTGCTTGGCTTCCGGTAACTCGAGGATACTGTAGGCGAACATCCGCTCTGTCTTGATTTCATTTACTCGCTCCTGTTGTGACCAAACGTATGCTTCAACAAAACTGGCTGAGAAAACTGGCATCAATATAGAGCAGTATTCTTTTTTTTTTTTAAATTGTGTGCTGATACAAGAGTTGGCTAATCAACGTATTTATTAGGATTGTTTTATCCCGCTATCTACGTGTATAGATTTGACATGAAAAAGATGTAAGGAAAAGTTGTAAAGACGAGAGCAGAAAAAAGTCGTACAAACGAGGGCAGAAATATTGTACAAACGAGGGCAGAAATGTTGTCCAAACGAGGGCAGAAAAAGTTGTAAAAACGAGGGCAGAAATGTTGTACAATTGAGGGCAGAAATGTTGTAAAAAAAGAGGGCAGAAATGTTGTACAAATGAGGGCAGAAATGTTGTAAAAACGAGGGCAGAAATGTTGAACAATTGAGGGCAGAAATGTTGTAAATACGAGGGCAGAAATGTTGTACAAACGAGGGCAGAAAAAGTTGCACAAACGAGGGCAGAAATGTTGTACAAACGAGGGCAGAAAAAGTTTCACAAACGAGGGCAGAAATGTTGTACAAACGAGGGCAGAAAAAGTTGCACAAACGAGGGCAGAAATGTTGTACAAACGAGGGCAGAAATGTTGTACAAACGAGGGCAGAAAATTTGTACAGACGGGGGTCTTTCTTACATCCAACTTTTCTCGTTCGTAATAGTTGATGTCCAAGTCCTGAACGATCTCCCACTCCCCCTGGGTGCTGACCTTGACCGGAAAACTGTAGGCCAGGCCTGGACCAAAAAGTAAACGTTTATTTTAATGGGATTTCCTTTATAGCTCAGAGACAGTAAACTGGAGACAGATATTTCCATGCAGGATTCTCTGTTTTAAGAAGTCTTTGTTTTTTTTAAATAAATAGACACTTCACAGGGTTATCTGACTGCATGTTGCATGTATACATATCTTTGAACAGAAAACCTAACACTGTACTTAATTATTGCTGTTTAACTGGTTGTCGACTTCCAGAGCTTAATGATTCCCCGAGCGGCCGTCCATAAAGTACGTCACGCACCAGAGTGGGGCAGGGGGTTAAGATAGTGTGTCAGTTTGTGACAGGGGGAGTGGGGTGTCCGGCCTTTGTGACGTCACGGTGATTTATATTAAATTTTATTTATTTTGTTAATTAAAAAAAAATATTTTTTTTTGTTCGAAAATTGGGGGGGGGGGGGGTATGTCCCCGAGATTTGTGACAGTTTGTGACAGGGAAGAGGGTGGAGTTAAAAATTGTCAAAAATAGCGTGACGTACTTTGCGGATGGCCCCCTAGATGGAATTTTGATTTTGAAATCTCACCTTTGTCGATACCATAGCTGCCGTCAGAGATGACCACCATTGATGTCCAGTCCCCTGGTTTGGTGCCCTGCATCCAGTCCTTGATGTGCTGGACGGCAGCAGCGGCTACGGTCTGGTGGCATCCGTTCGTTTTACGCTTCTACAACAGGAGACGATATCATTGGTTTCATATCATGATAGTTATCATTGGTTTAATTTCATTATAGTTATCATTGGTTAAATACCATGATAGTTATCATTGGTTAAATCTCATTATAGATATCATTTGTTTAATCTCATTATAGATATCGTTGGTTTAATCTCATTATAGATATCGATGTTTAATCTCATTATAGATATCAATGTTTAATCTCATTATAGATATCGATGTTTAATCTCATTTTAGATATCGCTGTTTAATCTCATTATAGATATCAATGTTTAATATCGCTGGATGAATTACATTTAGATATATTTGGTTTAATTATTAAATTAATATGTAATGTCCTGGTTATATGATGTCACTACTTCTATGATGTCACTACTTCTATGATGTCACAACTTCTATGATGTCACTACTTCTATGATGTCCCTAACTTTATTTTCGACCTACTTTTATGATGTCAGCTTCCCTGTTTTGCAGCAGCTCCGTGAACTTGTACTTGAGGTAAAAATCATCTTTGATGGCCTCGTAGGCCGGAAGTAGGTTCCCACAAACTTCGATCTTGGCGTGACGTATGTCCGGGAATATGTTCAGCGATCTGTTTCCCCACATTGTTAGATGTGCGATCTGAACAAAAAAAAAAAAATAGAAAAGAAACAAATGTTTTCAGTTACGTGTTTCCTTTTTTCCTTAATGAAATCTTAAAGAAAATATTATTTTTTTCCGAGGAATGCGCTAAGAGATTTGTCTTTCCCCAATTGCTCTCTAATTGAAATAAAGTTCATATGATGGTATCTTTGATCAGTGGCATCGCTTGGGGGTGCGGTGGGGGCGGGCCGCCCCGGGTGACACCATCAGGGGTGACACCATCAGGGGGGTGACACCAGACAGCAAAATTCTATATATTCCCGTTATTTGGCACTGGAAAACTCGGAGGAGTTCTATAGGTTAAATCATGACGGGGTGACACCATCAGCTACCGCCCCGGGTGACACCATGAGCTACCGCCCCGGGTGACACCAACCCTAGTGACGCCTCTGTCTTTGATCTTCGTTATTACAAAAGCTTTATTTGAATCAGCCGTTCCACTTAATCTCTGATAAAATTGTTTACAGGAAAAGGATGGGGGGGGGGGCAGATAAAGGAGCTCATATGAGAACCGCGTGATTTCTTAGTGTTTTTGTTTATAAGGGTTCGGGGCATGGGCATACAGGAATTACAAAAAAGGTGAAGGCCTTTAAAAATATGTTATTTTAGAAAATTGCTTAAATAGCTCTAACGAGAATTTTAGGATGTATTCGTTGCTTTAAAAGAAATTAAAAAGAAAGAAAAAATAATGTGAAGATTACAAAATTTTAAATAATAAAATGTTGGTAAAATTTCATTTTAGTAAATTCTATTATAGTCTAGTAGCTACTTAATTGCAGACTTTTTAGGGGCCGTCCATAAAGAACGTCACGCTCCAGAGGGGGGAGGGGTGTAAGAAGGTGTGACAGTTTGTGACAGTGGGTCGTCTGGCCATGTGTGACGTCACGGTGTTTTATGTTAAATTTTAATTATTTTATCAATAAAAAATATATTTTTGTACGAAAGTGTGACTTACTTCAGGGGAGGGGGGGCTGGGGTTCCGAGCTTTTTGACAGTTTGTGACAGGGGGGAGGGTGCAGTTAAATGGTCAAAAATAGCGTGACGTACTTTAAGGACGTTCCCCTTATTGACCGATTCTTATTTGAATAATGGTATTATTTGGGGCACCCTTAGTCTGAAGGCAAGACAACTCTCTTTCTGTTTTTACTGGAATCTAAATTTTAATGTAGGAATTTATGTACTGTACTCCCACACAGCTTTTTTTAATAAAAAAAAAAATTTAATCATTAAATGTTAAAATTTTTCTTTGATTTAAAAGAAGGCGGAGGCGTCACTAGGGGGGTGCAGGGGTGCGGACCATCATAAGTGGTGACACCAAAATATTAAATCCTGTATGTTCCCATTACTTGGCACTGGTAGACTAGGATTAGGTCTATAGGGTATGTCGTGAGGGGTGGGGGGGGGGGGTTGCCACCATGAGCTTCCGCGCTGGGTGACACCAAACCCAGTGACGCCCCCTGAAGGAAGGCATCGTCATAGAAAACATCTGAAATAAGTGTCGATGACGTGCATATTGTCCACCTTGTCGCACGAGATGTGGAGCATCCTGGCAATCATCGTCTGGGCTCGGTTGTGGTCAACCCTGGACAGTCCAGTGATGTTGCAAGGTTTCAGGTTCGGCGCAAAATAGCTGGAAAAAAAGAATTTGGATAACATTCGCAGTGTAAAACACAAGTTTAATGTCACGCGTCGGGAAAAAAGGTTTTTTGGTTAAGTTTTCTGATCTTGGTAAAAATCTTCTTCACCATGGCTAAAAAAAAGCGTATCTTATTAAAATCTCTTCTGGTTGTTATTTTTATAAAATTCTGACTTTAAAAAAAAAAAAGGCAGAGAGACAGGGAGAAGAGTGTATGTGTGTGTGTGTGTGTGTGTGTGTGTGCGCGCGCGCGCGTGCGTGTGTGTGTGATAGAGAGAGAGAGAGAGAAAGAAATTGAGAGAGAGAGAGGGAGGGAGAGTGTGTGAGAGAGAGGAAGAGAGATAGAAAGAGATTTAGAGAGAGAGAGAGTGAGAGAGAGGAAGAGATATAGAACGAGATTGAGAGATAGAGAGTGTGTGTGAGAGAGAGGAAGAGAGATAGAAAGAGATTGAGAGAGAGAGAGTGTGTGAGAGAGAGGAAGAGATATAGAACGAGATTGAGAGAGAGAGAGAGTGTGTGAGAGAGAGGAAGAGAGATAGAAAGAGATTGAGAGAGAGAGTGTGTGTGTGAGAGAGAGAAATGTTTAGGTAAAATGGACAATGATGATATCAGGAGATTTAAACGGAAGATGGCGTAAATTGCAAACACCCTGTATTTTATTATAAACGTGGGCAACTTGTTCCTTATTATGAACTAAATACTAAATCGATAACTGTTACACTTTTTAAAACATAAATTGCAAGCAAACAACAAGATGAGATCTTTTAACCATATCTCAGCGCAATATGTTTCCCAAACTCTATTAACGGTTGCTCTTCTTATACATGACAGATGTTCCATCTATACAGAAGATTATTGCGTTCAACGCTCATCGAAGCTCTGTAGTACTGTAATGTGACGTTGCCCGGATGTGTGGAATCTGGGCCACTGACCTGAGCACCACGACTGACCTGAGCACCGTGACTGACCTTAGCACCATGACTGACCTGAGCACCACGACTGACCTGAGCACCGTGACTGACCTTAGCACCATGACTGACCTGAGCACCGTGACTGACCTGACCACCATGACTGACCTGAGCACCATGACTGACCTGAGCACCGTGACTGACCTTAGCACCATGACTGACCTGAGCACCACGACTGACCTGAGCACCGTGACTGACCTGAGCACCGTGACTGACCTGAGCACCACGACTGACCATGAGCACCATGACTGACCTGAGCACCACGACTGACCTGAGTACCACGACTGACCTGACCACCATGACTGACCTGAGCACCACGACTGACCTGAGCACCATGACTGACCTGAGCACCGTGACTGACCTTAGCACCATGTCTGACCTGAGCACCACGACTGACCTGAGCACCATGACTGACCTGAGCACCGTGACTGACCTGAGCACCATGTCTGACCTGAGCACCACGACTGACCTGAGCACCATGTCTGACCTGAGCACCACGACTGACCTGAGCACCATGCCTGACCTGAGCACCATGACTGACCTGAGCACCATGTCTGACCTGAGCACCGTGACTGACCTGAGCACCACGACTGACCTGAGCACCGTGACTGACCTGAGCACCACGACTGACCTGAGCACCATGTCTGACCTGAGCACCGTGACTGACCTGAGCACCACGACTGACCTGAGCACCATGAGGTTGATATTCTGCGGCTCGACAACCATCAAGATTTTAACCGTTTCTTTTGCAACTTTCGATAGGACGAGACCAACCTCCTGTGGGGAAAAAAAAGAGTTGTAACCTTGTTACCGATTTAACTGATGTTTCAAATTTTAGGGATATGTACGCTTACTGACCCTAGTTCTGCCATCATAGTTTTAAAATTACTTATCTGCATCTAGGTAGATTTTGAGTAAAACAAGGGAAATGATTTGTATCATTCCCAAAATCAAAATGCCCTAACGTCCTCTAAACTATAGAAATGAGACTACTTGGAGACCACTTAGTGGCCGTCCATAAAGTACGTCACGCTCCAGAGGGGGGATGGGGTGTAAGAAAGTGTAACAGTTTGTGACAGGGGGGACGGGGGTGTCCAGCCATGTGTGACGTCACGGTGTTTTATGTTAAATTTTAATTATTATGTTAAAAAAAGATATTTGTGTACGAAAGTGTTGTCAGGGGTATGAGAACCACTGCGTTTTAAAGTTGTATTTTTGCCTGGTCACAAGATCGTATTTTGACTGTGAACGAATCTCAATTCACGTGTGAATGTGTTCATGTCCACCCAAGGTCTGTCCAGGGGTCACGGGTATATAACTCGTGGGTCTCGATGTGTAAGGACAGACGCAGTGAGAGAGGACAAGGGGTTAGGCGGCAGAGACCAGTGGCGTGTTGAGAGATCACCGGTGGGTGAACACGAGAAGAGCGGAACTGTTAGAGTGGTGTGTTGGCTGGCTGGACTGTACGCCGGCATAGGTGATTACATTGATGTCAAGTTACATACCTGTCAATAAAGGTTGTGCTGTTGAAAAGGGACTTTGAATTGCATTAATTGTACAACAGTGTTGGTGTGAACTCCGGGAACCATAAACCCTAGAAAACGATACCCGACATGGGGGCCCGTC
>MUZC01004631.1:90583-100920 GCA_002072015.1 Radix auricularia | reverse complement strand
ATAATAATGTTTTCTATCTGTTGGAGATTTAATCGGCAGCCATAAATGAATGAGAGACAATCAGGGAATGAGAGACAATCAGGGAATGAGAGACAATCAGGGAATGAGAGACAATCGGGGAATGAGAGACAATCGGGGAATGAGAGACAATCAGGGAATGGGAGACAATCGGGGAATGAGAGACAATCGGGGAATGAGAGACAATCGGGGAATGAGAGACAATCAGGGAATGAGAGACAATCAGGGAATGAGAGACAATCGGGGAATGGAATTCCACCTAGACAGGGAATGCTAACAATATGGAGTTAAACATTTTAAAAAATAATATTTTTTTAGACATATGATTAAAAAAATGTTCTTAATTGAGAGTCAAATTTTTGTACGTGTTCTCATTAAATGTTTAACAAAATGAAGTCCATCTCTATCGAAAAACCCGAAAGAAGTCAAACACATCCGCCCTTTTGTGTGTGTTTTTTTTTTTTTTTTTTTTTTTTTTTGATGTCATCGCTCACCTCGCTGATCGCACCCTTGAGCTGCTTCATCTTGGAGCGGTTCTCATACATGACGAGGTCGAGGAGCTCGTTCTTGCCGCTGATGTCCCCCTTGGCGATCATGTAGCTGATCATCATCCCTATCTCCCCGCTGGCCCCTGTGATGACGACTCGCAGGGCGTGGGACGGCTCGGTGGGTTTCAGGGATGTGCACATGGTCCTGTGTAGATGGTATGGCTAAACAACAGAGGGGAACACACAATAGGACTGTCCTATACACATCACATGGTCCTATAGCTAAACAACAGAGGGAAACACACAATAGCACTGCCCTATACACACATCGCATGGTCCTATAGCTAAACAAGAGTGGGGAACACACAATAGCACTGCCCTATACACACATCGCATGGTCCTATAGCTAAACAACAGAGGGAAACACACAATAGCACTGCCCTATACACATCACATGGTCCTATAGCTAAACAACAGAGGGAAACACACAATAGCACTGCCCTATACACATCACATGGTCCTATAGCTTAACAACAGAGGGAAACACACAATAGCACTGCCCTATACACACATCGCATGGTCCTATAGCTTAACAACAGAGGGAAACACACAATAGCACTGCTCTACATACATCGCATGGTCCTATAGCTAAACAGAGAGGAACACACAATAGCACGGTCCTATACACATGGCATGGTCCTATAGCTAAACAGAGAGGACCACTCAATTACATGGTCATACACCATATGCCATGGTCCTATCTGAACAGTTAATCACAACAGGGGAATAATGATTAACAGTGTCCTACATCACATGGTCCTACGTAAGATGGTCCTACATCACATACATCGATTTCACATGGTCCTACATCACATGGTCCTACGATAACATGGTCCTACGTAAGATGGTCCTACATCACATAGATCTACATCACATGGTCCTACGATAGCATGGTCCTACGTTAGATGGTCCCACATCACATAGATCTACATCACATGGTCCTACATCACATAAATCTACATCACATGGTCCTACGATAGCATGGTCCTACGTTAGATGGTCCTACATCACATAGATCTACATCACATGGTCCTACATCACATAGATCTACATCACATGGTCCTACATCACATAGATCTACATCACATGGTCCTACATCACATGGTCCTACATCTCATGGTCCTACATCACATGGTCCTATCTCAACAGTAAATCATGCAGACGAGGAACACCAAATTACCAGATAGTATAGGACCAGTAAACCATCATGATCGGATGATGTCTGGACTTTTTGCTTACCTGTAGTATAAAAATATCTTGAGACTGTAAGCTGCTTTTTCAACTAATGTTTCATTTCCACCAACTTTTCGGAACAAATTATCTTGGCTCTCCCCTACTATGTCCACAGACAGTTTTAGTGAAGAACAAAAACGGTGCAGGAGCACCATTCCGCACCTCTCTCAACGTACAATGATATCGTTAATGACTTTTGGGTTTCTCCAAGCATTTGGGTTCAAGTTTATAGCCATGCGAGTTAAGTCTGATAATTTATCCTAGACGGTGGTGGAGTAATCAAAGAAGACACATTACATTCCATTAGCCGTTGATGTTTAAAATGTGTCGCAGTCACAAATAACCAATCAAACAATAATACTTGCTCTCTTGTTTCTGAAAGATGATTTTTAGCGAACCGCAGCTCCTAAAAGCTGTAATGAGCTCCTTTTGAATTTGAGGTGACAAGTTTGTTTTTAAAAAAATTATTTTTCCACTTGATGTTCTCAGAGCACTGAATTGTATTTTGCAAGCACATGCATCAGCTATAGAATCTTATCTTATCTTATCTTATCTTATCTTATCTTATCTTATATGTTACAGACGCTCCTTCTGTACAGAAGGAGCGTCTGTAACATATAAGATAAGATAATAAGAAGATTATTGCGCCCTACGTATATCTATGGTTTGTGTTTAGTCCTGTATTCTTATTAGAGTTTTAAATGATGATAAAGTGTTGGCTTTCCTGGTTTCTTCAGGCAACCCATTCCACGCCTGAATACCAAACGGGAAGAAGGAAAACTTGTGTTTGTTCTTGCATATGGGATAAGAAAGGTGTTTTTTTTATCCTTATGTCTATCTGAAGGTTGTATTAGGTTATCTTTGTGTTGCATTTCTAAATTATAATTAATTGCTTTATGTATAATTACTAATTTACTCTTGATTCTTCTCTCCTCTAGTGTGTCGAGGTTTAATGATTTAACTAACTGTGTTACTCCTGTGAGTTTTGAATATTCTCCAGTAATGAATCTGGCTGCTCTTTTTTGCACTAGAATTGTCTAATCTGTGACCCCAAAAAGTCAAATTCTGTTTTGCAAGAATTAAAAAATGTGCCGCAGTCACAAATACGCAATCAAACAATGTATTATACTTTGGTCGACCTTAAATTTTGGTTACGAGTTTTCCGTTCCCCGAAGATACCACATTCATTTGAGTTCCTTTGTTGTCGTATGATTTGCAGACGAATTTTCTTCAGGATTTTAAAGCAAATGAAAAGCGTTTCAAGCTAATGCCTCTTTTGGTCGTCTGCCCATAATAATGTTTTCTATCTGTTGGAGATTTAATCGGCAGCCATAAATGTACGTGTTACGATGTTTTAATTTTATTTTTTTTCGTTAAAAAACAGACACTGGGTTGTTGATAAGTTAATTGAAATTACAAGGTAATATTCTTTTCAAAATTTTAAGTTAGGCATTTTTCCAGTAAGTATTGTGAATATAATGGATATATTTTCTGAACAATTATAATAGTTTTATTTACGAAGTATGCCACAATGTTTCCCTTGATTACAGTACTTTTTGTTCAGCCCTCGTGTAAATAGAAGGAGATATTGGAAGTTTTAATAGTACTGAAGTTGATTGCAACAATGAGATCCTACTAGTAACGAGACCAATTTTCAAGCTTCGCGGCTGCACAGATATCTGATGGACGCCGCGCTGCAATTTTTTATTTAACGTCCAGAATAGGATACTTTTGTATCTGTCTTTTGTGATGTAAAATCTTATCTTAGTCATACAGACGCTCCTTCTATGCAGAAGATAATTGCGTCCACAGATCATGAAGGATGATCTGTTGGCAAGTGATGCAGCGTTGACAGGCCACGGCTACGAGCTGTTCCACGCATTACAAAGCGACCTAACTAGTGTTATGTATCCATTTGGAGCTGGGTGGACTCAGGGACGCCCTAGGCCTCGAGAACAAATCTTTGCCTACGCGTGGATTCAAACCCGTGTACGCTAGTCGAGCGCGCTGCCACTCGACCACCGTGCCCCACTATTTTACACAGATAGTGGAAGCTTTCCAAATTTTGCACACGAGAAAGTTATTTAGCACAGGGACCGACGAACATAACAGGGAACAGTGAGTAGGATCCCCCCCCATGATTATGTGCAATTATTGTTACAGAGTAACATTCGAACAGGATTGGTTACACTGATTTTCTGTGACATCCTAACAGGATTGATTACACTGATTGTCAGTGACATCCTGACAGGATTGATTACACTGATTGTCAGTGACATCCTGACAGGATTGATTACACTGATTGTCAGTGACATCCTAACAGGATTGATTACACTGATTGTCAGTGACATCCTGACAGGATTGATTACACTGATTGTCAGTGACATCCTATCAGGATTTATTACACTGATTGTCAGTGACATCCTATCCAACTGGGACCACCACTAAAAGAATTATTTATAGTCATCTCTGTCAATCTTCAAGTCACTGTAGAATCTAATGATAAAATAATAACACTTTCGGCTAGCATTTCCTGAACAAGGTTTAGATTACATCTACACCAAAAATTTAGAGAAGGCTCAAATCTGGGGGAACATACTTGTGAGACGGCTAAAATCTGGGTTTGGCTTACGAGCAAGTTTCATACTTTTAATACTTTTCTCTTCCAAAGGGGTGGGGGTGCCGGCTTATGAACAAACGGGCTATAGAACGAGTATATATGGTATATTATACCAGACAGGTATGACTTTTAAAAAAAAAACTGATTTGATAGATTTATAATAAACATGAAACACAACAATTTAAAGATAGGTTTTTTATTTTTTTAGTTGAGAATGCAAAAATATTATTAAAATACATTAAAAGTCCTGCTCAGACATCATTCACTTGGTCCAGATTCAATCACTCATACACGATTCAATCATTTAGATACAATTACATAGATTTTAACAGATATTCACACAAAAAAATCAAATGGCTTAAACACCCATTCATTTTAACACAAATATTCTCTGGTTTTAAAATATCATATTACTCAATGGCCTAAACATTTAGACCATAATGAGGTTTATAGTCCTGTCTATACCAATTTTCAACACATATGCTTCATACACACCCATTCAATTAACGCTTCCAGTCAAAAATTCTTTTAGAATGTAAAATGGTTTTGTGAAGTTCAAATAAATTTTATTTCTTGTATGTGAATAATTTTATTTTGTGAATTTTTTTTTTTTACAAGGAATAGAATTAAAGTTGGCTGGCATAGAAAGTAAATTAAAAACTAAGATCAACTACCCAATCAATAAAGTTAAAATTCACTTGTATTTCTAATCTAAGAAAAATAATAATTAATGTATTTATTGTATTTAAAACATTGAGATTTAGGGCAAAAATTGAAAAGTATAAAAAATAGTAATACATTATTCTCGTAATTCTAAACTGAACTGTGATAAGAGGTGTCTGGCATGTAAAAACTGATATGGAGAATTCATCAAACACTGCAGATTATGGATCATCAATACTTCCTTCAGCTATATTTGTCATATGAGGAAAAGGCACCTTTAAAATTTAAAAAAAAAACATAATATATAAAAAAAAAATATACATAACACATTACTAAAAATTTGTATTACTGAATTGAGCTTTATAGAGTTGACTTTAAACTTATTGATTAGGTAGATTAATATTTCTCACTAATTTTTTTTTTTCAGTACCTGTGATTTTGTTTTCCTCCCTCCTAAATAAATAATGAAAATAACAGTTTTAACACAGATCTTCTCAGGTTTCTTGGGAACTAAATTACAGAAGAAAATTGTGTTCCAAAAAATAGTTGCTGAACGATACTTCTAGCAAAAAAGCTAATTTTTTTCATACCTTTCTCTTGTCTAATTCTTCTTGTGCCCACAGTAAAAGTTTAAGAAGGTTAGCCAAGCGAGGAGTTGAGTCTGTTTCTAAAATTGCAGCATTCACCTCACTTGCCACCTGGTTGATTATAGAATTGTTAAGTAAAGTTTGCCAATAAAAAATTTGCATTTTGTTTATATTAAACAGAGAACTGTTCAATGATTATTTTTTTTAAAGAATTTTTTCAAATTTCTTAAGGGAAAGAGTATGCAAGTGTAACCAGCTGCCAACTGAAATGGAAAGTCCACTGGTACCTTTTGTCTTTGTGAAGGATGCAGCAGTTCACCAAAGGGAGAAGATTCTGGGTTATCAAAGGCCAGTAATGCAAGAGTTTTCTCAAGTTCTGGTAGCACATTTGGATTCTCATCTACTCTCTCGGACAGCCTGTTCTGTGCATAGGTTAAAGCTTTTTCAAGTTCTTTATTCTTGATAAGCTCGATAAGTTGTTGTTGCTGCCAAAAAATATTTTAACTTTGAATTGAATCATAGTGAAGTGCTTTGAGTATTCAATGTGAATTGCTTCTTTAACATTAAATAAAGAAACCAGAAGTGACATTTGTTTTCTATTAAAAATCTACATATTATTATAATTCAAGATCATCAGAAATCGTACATTGTGTCAAAATAATTAATTCTTTAGCTATAACTAACATTATTTAAAAAATAAAAAGAATATACAAAAGTTTCACTACCAATAAATTGATATACCTGCAATCTGAAATATAAATATCGATCATTATCTAGCAGTTCGGGATAAAGTGAATTAATGATTCCAATCGCCTCTGTAATTCTGCCATCCAAGATAGCTTGACGAATCCGAATCCTGTCATCCAGACTATCCAAGTTAACTGTCGGTGTGACTCCTGACTCTGCACTGAACTTTTCGGCAGCCTCTTTGAAACCCTCTGATGAGCAATAAATATAGAAGGGGATAACATTTTTATACTTAAATAAGAATTTTCCATAGGGGCCGTCCATAAATGATGTCATGCACCGAGTGGGTGAGGAGGGTCACACATTTGTGACGATGTGTGACGAGGGAGGACTGTTTAAGAACTGTAACGTCACATCCAGACACACATCTTAAAATAAAAGTTTCACTTAAATATTTGATTACTTACAATTTATTTAATGACATTATAAATGAATTCACAAGTGTTATGAAATAAGAGTGCAGCCTTGAATTTAAAACATACTTAAATTAAAATAAAGTGATTTGAAATATACCCTCTTTTTCAAATAGGAACTACTGCTTTGGTGTGGGATCATATTTGAGTGACTGGGAGTGTAAGGCAAAAGACTGATCTACGTGGCGCACAGTTGTCAAAGAGGGCGTCATAGTAGCCGAGGAAAGAAGAATGTAAGAGGCTGCAGACAGAAGAGCCAGGAGGAAGGCCAAAACATTTGGAAGCACAGAACTCATGTGTAAAAACTGTGGTAAAGACTGTCACTCAAGGATAGGAATGCACAGCCACTCGAGAAAATGCAACCCAACCCAACGGTGATGCACCATCGTCTCGCGAGGCGGAAGGATGCCGATTATATTTGAGGGGGCAGGGTCTAACTTTTTGGGGGGGATTGCTTGACTTCTTTTATGGACGGCTGTTTATATTAAGGCTAAGGACTAACTTTTGATACTGCTTGGATTAAAAAATAGTCAATTAAAAGAAGATACAAAAATTAGCTGTTAGAATTTAGTCTATAGTTTAAATTCACCTGTGACAAGGTAATTCATAATTAATTTGTTCATATCTGCTCTGCCCACATGTTGTGTCATAAGTTGTTTCATCCACGCATCTTTAGTCACCTTTTCATCAACTGCTGCCATTCTTTCTGAACTGCTGCTCATGATAGTAAAAATCTGTATGATCTTTTTTCCTGGAAAAGTGTGGTAAATATATATAATCAAAATGATAATTTATTACTAATGCCATGTTTTCATGTTACTATTGTTACAATTTTATTTCTATTATCTATGTCTATGTGGTTTAATTATCTCTATTTTATTTTATTGCACATAATAATAATAATATGTTAATCAAAGTCAAAGTTGTAACCCCTCAAGTTTTTGTTGCTGACAAAATGATTGTAAATCTAGGCTACATAAAAATAATATTAATCTTATGCAGCTATTAAGTTTTAGTATTGATTTAAGACAGTGCTTGTACTTGTACACTTTACATTCATGCTGATTACCGTTTGTGTCAAATATGTGTAGGCTACTATGGCTATGGTGGATTATAAATTATAATATAATTTATTATAACTATAGATGTGATAATGGTAGTAGTAGTAGTAATAAGTAATTGTGATGTCGATGGTTAATGAGTTTAGTATAAATTATAAAAATAAAAGTGATAATGATAAGTAAAAGAAAGAGGTAATATTCCTAAACTAAACTAAAACTAAAACTGACCAAAGTTTCAATCATTAACTACCTCAATAAAACTTGCAATTAATAGGCCTAAATGAATAAATAAAATGAGCTAAATATTGCTTAGCTTAGTTAACAGAACAGTCACAGAACAACAATCGACTGACTAAGTGGTGAGTGGTCTCAATTAATTGATAATTAATTCAATTAATTGTCAATGACAATGGTCTGGGATTTACTTTACCTTTACAATATCAATATCATTCAATATGAACGGAGGCCTAGCCAAGGATTACGTTATCGTTGAAAGATTTGTTTTGGGAAATAATTTTAGGCTAAATTAAAGTTCGCTAAAAATGTACTTACACGTTGCCTTATTATTTTTTAACTCTAACTAAAGAAATATGAACCCCATAAATGAATTAACTTGTTGTTTTGGTTTTTAAGAAATTATTTATAGAAATAGTAGACCAGAATTTTTACAGAAACACGGACTAAGCCTAATTTTTAAACATATATATATTATACAATATGTATTTTTAAAGTTTGCGTTAAATGGACTCTCAATGACTATGACTATGTCATCCTTTTAAAAAATTTATTTAAAATATTTGATGCCTATTTTATAGTATCTTTTCCCTCTGAGCTATCCAGATATTTTTTTTTTAAGTTTTGGTTTCTGAGGCCAAATAAAAGAAAGCTACGTTTATACCTGCTGTACGTTTATAGGGCTATGTGTTAATTCCACTTGCATTCTGACCTGCCTTAGCCTGTGACATAAATGATGCTATTTAGCTAATTGAGCTGTTATTTGAACTATTTTTTTTATTTGGAGCAGCTGATGAAAAGGTTATTACAGATAAAATGAGAAAGTCTACAATGAAATTCTTAGGGGCCGTCCATAAAGTATGTTATGCTATTTTTGACCATTTTACCCTCCCCTCATCACACTGTCATAAATCTCGGACCCCCCTAAAGTACGTCACACTTTCGAACAAATTTTTTTGTTTTAATTAACAAAATAATTAAAATTTAATATAAAACACTGTGACGTCACACATGGCTGGACCCCCTTCTCCCTGTCACAAACTGTCACACTTTCTTACACCCCCCCCCCCTCTCTAAAGCGTAACCTATTTTTTGGACGGCCTCTTAGTAATATAAATAGCGAAGAGTCTTCTGCCTATTCCATTTTTCAATATCCAGTTATTAATATCTAGGAAAAAACTATTTTTTAAAAATATTAAAAATATATCACAAAATTCTTAATCTTTGAACATAATCTTGTATAGGAACCCTAAATAGTATAAGTTTGTATTGCTCGTGGGAGCTGTCCACAAATGACGATTCGCACGTCGAGAGTCATACTTTTGTGACGAGGGGAGTGTAAAGAGCTGTGACGCCACATTAAAAAAAACCGAATACCTTTATATAAAAGTCCCACTTAAATACTTGATTGTTTACAAATTATTTAATTAAGTTTTACATGACTTCAAATGTGTTACGATATTAGAGTGCAGCTTAACACAAAATTCATGCTTAATTAAATGGAAAAAAAAATTGATTTGAAACAGGCTCATTTTCAAATAGAAAATACCGTTTTTATGGAGGGGTGGCGAAGCGTTATGACATCATATTGGATGGCGCATAGATTTTTTTTTCTTTTTGTGACGAGGGGGAAGGGGTAGAAAAGTCGGCCTAAAATATATGGAATCCAAAATGCTGTCAATACAAAGAATGACTATTTCTATATTATTTTGGGCTTTGAGCATGACCGATGACCAACATGTAGACCCCTCAGCCGACGCCGCGCGCCGAATACGCCGCCAAATTTTTGTCCGCCGAAAATCCGCCGGAAAATATGCGGCGCGCCGCATTAGCCGCCGAATTTTGTCAACCGTAAATCCGCCGAAAAATGAACGAGCCGCCGAAACGTAATGTTTTTGTTTTCTTAAGTTTCATTGCGTTCCGTTTTAAGATCGATTGTATTTTTAGAATAACCGTCGCCGGAAGTGTGACGAAAATAAGTTATTTGTATAGTTTGTTTAAACCTAAATAATATAATCACTGATACAGTACTTGCATGTTATCTTTTTATTAAAATCTTAATTTATAAAATACTAATTAAAATAAATACAAATAAATAATTTAATTAACTTAAATTATCGTTAAGCTTTGTCGTAAATAGGCGACTTATTTTTACTCAATTATGGCTCAACGATCTTCTACCTCTAGTCTACTAGCAGAAACTGAGAAAGGTA
>MUZC01004631.1:76144-86440 GCA_002072015.1 Radix auricularia | reverse complement strand
GTGTATAAATTGGCCAAAATCACGTGGCGTCACTTTTAGACGTTGGCCGTGTGGTTACTGTGAGAAATTAGGTGCATGGAAGGTGGCTAGGTTGCATAGTACAGCTGTATGACGGGGAAAATTATGTGATGTTTTGAACGGGTAACCCGGGTACCCGTTCGAAATTTGCACGGGTACCCGGGCAGCATTTTTCAACAAAATTGACAGCCCTTAAGTGCAGTCTTGAATGACTTAGCAGTTGAAATACTACGGATGTGTAATGGAAGAGAATTCCATTGTTTGGCTGCACAAAAAGACAATGACCTTTCACCAAATGTTTTAGTTCTTGTCTTAGGAACACAGAGAATGCGTGTATCTGCAGAAGAGCGTAGCTGACGACTTTAGTGAACCTATTACTTATTAGTATTATCATTCCCTGGTCCCTGGTTGAAAATGTTTTATGAAAGGATGTAGCTAGCGTTATGACATGTCATAGCGCTAGCCAGGAAACTGCTGCTGTGACATGTCGTAACACCAGACGATTCGACGGGATGTTGCTAGCGTTACATCACCGTTACAACAACACAACTTCTGACTATGACTAATCTTAGTCCCTATAACTATAATATCTTAACAAACTTTTCTTTATATTTTATATGCCATTAATTATTAATAGATCTAGGCTTATTTAAGTGTGTATTAATTCTAAAATCTAAATTTTAGGGCTGCGGAAATTACCGATTAATTTCTCGATTAATCGGTAAAACATTTTATCGATTAAAATTATTTTAATCGATAATATAGTGATTATAAGTAAGAAAAGTTTTTTAGTTTTTTTTAAATTTTCGATTTATTAATAAATAATTAATAATACTTTGTTTTTTACGTACAAACTACTCCATTTAAAAAAAGGACTCTAAAAGTGTTAACTTTAAAATAACCTGTTTTATAAGGACAATGATATTTTTAAAAAATAGCATTGTTTTTAATTAATTAACAATAACAAAATTTAATTTCTTTGACATTATTTTGAACTGCTTGTATTTAAATATATCTGCTAACAATAGTATACTTTTAAATTTAAATGCCATTAAATACTTAAGTTATGGGCATTTTTAAAAAGGCCGTAAGAGGGCACAAAACGTGAAGGAAAACAGCATAATGGAAAAAAGGATTATGAGGTCTTAGGAAAAAAAACAAAACTTTTGAACAACTTGGGATAAAAATATGATTTTTATGTTTTTGTTAATCATGAAACAATTTCTATACAGCTGTATTACTTTTATGTTTGTAAAAATTAATTTGAAATTTTCATCATAGTGCATAAACTTTAAATCGTTAATTAACTAACTTTTATTGCTAACTATGTTTTAAAAATAACTCAATTAAAAAAAAAACAAATGCCTGTTTTTATTACTTCCCTTGAAATTTTCAGTTTAATGACGTCATAGATCTTTACTTTTAGCTTTAAGACAATTATCGATTAATTAATCGGTAATTTTTCAAAAGTTAACGATTAAATTTAATTTAATCGATAACAGCCCTACTAAATTTATTTAAACAGATATTGGTCTACCGATTTTGCTATACTTGTGTGAATTTGTAAGTGATGCCGAAGCCATGCAAGTATTAAAATTTAGTAAACCATAAATGAAAATGCTCTAGATAGCAAAGTTTTTGCGCACAATCGCAGGAATCTAAAACAGTTTGTTGCGTGTGGAATAAAATTAAAATGTACCGTGTGCAGACCTGTCATTGGAAACCATTCCATTAATTTTTTCAACCTCATTTTCACTCTATTACTATTACTATTGTTTTGTTCTCGTTGTTTCATTCATAAACGTTGGCCGTGTGCAAATTTATTTAACTATTGGTTAAAATGTAATAATAAAATTAACAATTGTAAGTCAAAGCCCAAGGTTGAAAAGGAGTTATTAATTTTTTTGTACATATTTAAAAAGGACAGTTCGTTTTGTCGTGAGTCATATTCATATGTCTTAATGTCTATGTAGAAGATCATGATCTGGAACTTGTAAACATATCAGTATTAGTATTATCAGTATCAGAAACTTTGTTCCCGCAAAAAAAAATATCGGTAATACTAACAAAAATTCATATCGCTAGACCCTTAAGTTTTAATCAACGTATCTGCTTTTCAGAATAAAAAGAACAAAAATTACATTCATTGTGAATGGTTTAACAAACACACAAACACAAAAAAAACCTTTTAAAAACTGGACAGGAGCGGGATTCAATCCCACTACCGGTTTTACCATCAGGCGCATGGAACTATCACTTCATCTAGCGAAGCTCATGACTATGACGATTTTTTAAAATTATAAATGTTTGTCATTAAGTTTACACTAATCAAATTATTTTTACGTTAAAATTCATTAATCAGCTTATATAGTAATCATAAAATTTGATTATGAGAACTATTTGTTTACTATTAAAGTATTAGTATTATCATACTTAAAATGCAGCATATATTTACGACCAGTCATAACAGCAGATCACTCAAAGATATGTTGCTAGTGTTACGACATGTCGTAAACTAGCCAAGTCTTGTTGAGTTGCCTGCCGTTACTTTGGCGTAGCAGCAGACACTTTGTTTATGAAAAAGTGTCCCCAAATATCAATTCACTATCAATACTATCATTAGTATCATCATCATATGTATCAATCAAAATCAAATCAATCAGTTACTCTCTTTGACAGACAATGATCGCTGTTAACATGACAGTATCAACATCAAAAACCTACCGTATATACTAAATACCTATAATACTATTACTAATACTTTATATACTCACATATAAGCCGAATTTAGAACTATAAAATTCAATACTGAAACTGAAATTCAGGGTGTCTGCTTATACTTAAATGCGCATAAAACAAAAGAATAAATTGAATAATAATTTTTTTAAAAATACAAGACTAGATTATGACATAAAGTTAAACCAGTCATGGATAAGCATAGGACTCAGGTCAGTAGGTCCCTCACTCAATGTCAACAGTCACAGGAAGAATATATCTTATCTATTATTGTTTGCAAAAGGTAAAATGAAACACCCATGCCATTCTTATTGTGACAAATAAAAATTATTCCAAATATTACTTTACTAATCTTTAGCTTATTTGGAAGACTAATTTCAAGGTTTATGAGTTTATTTATGTATGTCAAGGGTGTCTAAACTTTGGCTAAATAATGTAAATGCAGACCACATTAAAATTTTAACTGGCCTGTGACCTCATCTTAAATAATTAATTGACTCGTGGATTTTTTTTATCGAACACTGACAAATTATTTCAAAATCTATTTTATTTCATTATATAAATAATAAATAAATAACCCCTTTCAGATCATGAAGGCTTATGGGGGCAAGTGAAGTAGCGATCATAGGTTTCATTAACCACTAAAGAGCAGAGGATTGTGTGGTTAGCACAATGCCCCGGGGGCCTTGTCAGTACCACGGCTCGAACCCGTGACTCGAGTTCTTGCAGTGGTTCAGCAGTCCAGCACGCTACCACTTAGACCACCGCGCCCCTATTTTATTTCATTGCTCACCAACATTTCTTCCTATTCATTCACACAATTGTTATCTAATCCATGTTTACTTATCCTAATCATGATAACAAGAAATGTTTTAAGAAGTGGCTGTTTGAACTCGGGTCTGTTTAGCCTGTGATTGCTATTCGGACCTGCTAGGCATAGTAAGCGATAATATTAAAGAGTTTTCTTTATAAGTTTAAAAAGAACAAATTTCATCGAACTTTCCTGGTCGCATTGTTAGTGCGACCGATTGCTGAATTGAAGGTCCGTGGTTTGGTTTTCAGATGGGAAATTTTTAGATATTTTTTTACATGAATTGATAATTAATTTTTTTTTCAAGTTTTGTCCCTAACAGAAGTACATTTTAGGTTTAATGATAGATTTTAGGGTTAGGGTAGATTAAGTGATAGGTTTTAGAATGTGGGTTAGGTTTAGTGATAGGTTTTAGGGTGTGGGTTAGGTTTAGTGATTGGTTTAAGGGTTAGGGATAGGTTTAGGGATAGTTACTCCTTTCTTTAATTTAAAAAAAAAAATTTTCTCCCTCAGCATTAAATTACTTTTATCTTAGATATACAGACGCTCCTTCTATGCAGAAGATAATTGCGTCCACAGACCATGAGAGATGATCTGTTGGCAAGTGATGTAGCGGTCACAGGCCACGGCTATAGGGGTTCCACGCATTACCCCAGCCGCCTAACTATTGTCTAGTTAGGTACCCATTCGGAGCTGTGTGACTCGGGGACTCCTCAGGCCCCGAGAACAAATCCTCACCTTCGTGTGGATTCGAACTCGTGACCATCGGTATGACAGTCGAGAGCGCTACCTCTCGACCACGTCCCTTTTAAAACAGGCCAAAAACAACATAATTTTAATTACCAGCCATACTAGTACTACACTGACCTGCGCTGGGTCCAAATACACTTTTAATCTAACGGAACCTGCCTGGGTCCGAATAGCGATCACAGACTATCTGGACCAGGGTCCAAATAGCCGCAGCCAGTGTTTTAATCCAATTCTGCTCTTCTCTCTCTAAAAGTAAAATGTTTTCTCCTATAATAACATAACCCAAAGCAATATTTTATAGATGTCTGTAATATGTAATTTTAAAATTTAATTACATGAAAAGTATAGTAAGTCTTTTAAAATCTAGAAATTAGCATGTAGACAATGAACAGAAGTCCACTCTTGGATAATTGAAATAAGCATTTCATAGACTGATTACTGATGCATAAAAAAATTCGTTTCAGGTGGAAAGATAAAAACATCATGAATCCAGTTCAACAAAAAATTTCATGTGTTTTTGAAATAGGTGTCAGTGATGAATCCTCTAGTAAGAGGAGTAATCAAACATATAAAGTTTCAGCCTTAAAAAATATTACAAAAGAAGCAGAGAGAGATGAAATTTCTGCTGCACTGTCAACTGAGAAGCTTGATGGAACTTGTTGCTTGATTGAAGAATTTCAAGGTAGTTTGATTTAATGTTTTTGATACTCTATAGTCTAATATTATTGGTATTATTTGATTTTATCTGTTTTTTAAATTTTAGCAACAAGATTTTTATAATCATTTAAAGTCACGGTATGCATAAAAGATAGATTAGATGGTTAATCTATCTTAGAAAGTTGCCAATGTCAGAGGTATGCAAGTCACTTTCATGAATGAGTCAAATGAGTGATAGTGTTGCATATATATATCCTGTCTTACCAAACAATCATTTTTGGGGTAAAAAAATCATTTTGATTTTGAAAATAAATGCTAATCCGATTAGATTTATCTATTATGGAACTGACTGGCGCTTAAAATTCATTTTGGTTTGACTTTGTCTACTGATCAGAATATCCCCAAATCAAATTTTCTTGACTCCAGGCAAACCATGGCTATGGGCTAGACATGATCGTAAACCCAGTAAAAGTGGTGAAAGAAGGTTCGCTCTGTTCAAGAAATCCCAACAGAAGTTGATGCAAAGTGGAGAAAATAAACCCCAGGCATTTTCCTGGAATCCTACCAAAGACTTCAAGGCAATGCTCTATGTGAAATACAAAATATTACACATTTTATAAATATTTAAATGCTCTCTAAGTCTAAGCTAATTTTCAAAAGACATAGGTGGAACAGTGAGTCTTTATGAAGTTCTTGAATAAATTTTATTATCCAATTATCAAAAAAGCTCATGTGGGAAATAGCAATAATTCAAAGATTTATTCTCTATAGATATGCTAAGATTTTAATTTTCCTTAATTTTTTTAAAAACAAAAACAATAGAATTCACTCCCTTTGAAGAGTGCTCAAATAAAGTTAATTATTAATATTAAATTTTGTAAATAATAATTAAAAGTTGATAAGTTCATAGGCATGAGGGGGTGAGAAAAAATATGTTAAAAGTAACATTGTTGTAAAGCAAAAATTATATATTTTTTATTTCAAGAATTTCCCCTTTTTACTAAGCTTAAGGATAAGTATTGGTGTGATTTATATATTTTATTTGAATAATTGCATATTTGATTTTTGTCACTACAGGAACCTCCTCCAAATTGGGTACCAGCTAGTCGACTCGAAGTAAAAGATGGATTTGTTTTGCCTGATAACATTGGCCACACTCCAGGTACTCTAAGCTGAAGATAATAATTGAAGCTTACAAGCACAAGCTATGGAAATTGTTGAACTTGTTACAGAATCTCTAAGCAATTTTAGAGAAAACTTGTGCAGAAAATTTTGCCCCACCTAGATAATATTGTCCATCTCTGCTTTGTTTGGTATGGTGTATCAACCCTTGGGTCAAAGATTATGTTAGTAAAATTAAAATTTAAACAAAAACTGACAATAGCATTTTAATATTTGTTTGGAACAATGTCCTCCTACATAGACACCACAACACTGTTTTTAAACTCTTAAACTTAATGATTATTTTATTATTCTTTTAAAATGAAATAGGTAAAATTATTTTAAAAATGAATTTCAATCTTCAGTTAAAAAGAATTTTCATTTTCAATCATTATTTATGTTTATAAACACATATTATGGAGAACATTTGGAATGTATTTGTAAGTCAGTAATTTAAAAAAGGGTTCAAGAACATTGATGTTTAAAAAAAAACAACCCTGTTGTAATAATTCCTATGATATTAATTGTCTTGTATTACTTTTCTTGTCTTCCACAAAGAATGTGTTTAAAATGTCTTTTACCAGGGTGGGTGCCTGTTCAGCAAGACTGTCGCCAGCAGTGTTGGCATTTGTCTGCAGTGGATCTGAGACAAAGTTTAGCGCTTATCTTGAGGTCATTTCCTTTTTTTTTTTTTAAACTTAAATGAAGCATAAATTTATTTGAATTTTTAAATGAGACAAGCCAATTTTGTTTTTATCAAATTAATTTACAGGAAAACAAACAATCAAATATAATTTTTTTTTTTTTTTACAAATAAGCATTTTTAATCAGTGCTTTAGTAAAGGGCTGAACTATTTTCACATGTGAAATGTCATTCCATATTTCTTTATCCAGAGAAGATCAGGGTGATCCTGGTAGTCTGGTGCTAGAGTCCCAGCCTTTGTCACAACTTTGTGGTCAGACCTGCGAACTTATTGGCACCAATATCAATGGAAACCCTTACAGTATGTGCTATTGAATCATTTTCTAAAACTCACTTGCTATTTTTTATTTTACTTGATATAAAGATGCTATATATTTTTTTAATTTAAAATATAGTTATGGTTATGAAGCAATTTCAAATACCTTGTCACTGGTAGTTTAAAAAAAACAACTGTTAATATCCAATTTTTTACCTACCCTTAATGCCCTTTATTATAAATATTACAATTGTCTTTGCGTGAAAAATAACATAAAAATTTTAAAGGTCAATTATTTCAATAATTCAGTTCATTTAAAGCTTTGACTCTAAAACCTCGAGATTATAAGTTTAACAAAAAAAATTCTTATCTGTATTTCTTAAAAGGTTTTAATATTATACTTGAATTTAAAATTATTTTTTTTACAGATCTTGGAACAAAACAATGTCCAGTCCACGTTTTGGTCCCACATGGCAGCTTGTCACTGCAATGTCCACACCCCTCAAACATAGACTCCCTGATAGAATGGTTTGATGGCAACGATCCTGCTGCTCAAGTGGAGGGTATTGTTTGGCACTGTAGCAATGGAGCTTTGTACAAGGTTTGTTTGTTTTGCTGAATTACAGTTTTTAATTCATCAACTTGTAATTTTATGGTTTTGTGCAAAAAAAAATAAAAATCCTTGCCTTTTTAAAAATTTAAAGTTAATGATGCATTTGTGAATTTTGATTGTATAGCTTTAGTTTACTGCTCAGGGCACACTTTTTAATTTAGCTTTGAAAAAAGATATTGAAGCTCAAAATTTTTTTATCTTGATATGATTTTTAAAAAAAAATCTGATTCAGTTAGTGATACACAATTTTCCATTGATCAGGTTCACAGGCACCATTTAAACCTCAAGTGGCCAGTAGCTGAACCTTGGCTGTGTCAAAAGAAGATAACAGTTTCTGTGCCTTCATCCGAGATAGTAACAACGGAGGGAACAAATCTTTTTTCACAGCTCACTTATTTAAATGGGAAAGTGTTTAATTCATTAAAGGAACTGCATTTAGGATTTGACTTTGTATCAAACTCTTAGCACATAATTAAGATTAAAGAGTTTCATTCTGATAATATTGTGATACTGTTATTAAAATAAAATATTTTAATCAGAATGTTTTATGCCATGCCAGACTTTGCAATTAAACTTGAATCTATCTAGGGGTGTTGAGGATAAAATAATTACAAAGTTATTAAATTTATTTAACCAACTTTTCACGGGGGTTGTGTAATATGATCAATCTCCTAATGAATCTTTTTAAGAATCGTCATTAGATATGTTACCTTGAGAATGTTGTGTGTTCCTATTAGTTTTGTTAAAAACTTATTGATCCCCAAATTTGTTAAATATTCTTTATTTGCATTATTGATTTTTAAAAAAGTAATATAATAAAAACAGAAAAATGCCAGAATTTCTTTAAATTATTTTCTTCTAATTTACCAAAGAAGATTTTAATGAACAATGCTCACTGTTTACATTGTGGCTTTTAGTTATAGTACTAAATAAAGTATGAATTTAAGAAAGACAAAAAGTATGAGCAAGGACAACATAATATTAATTTTATGAAAATAAAAAATAAGTCCTGGTAAGTCTATTTATAATTTGAGATCTTAAGACTTAATAAGTTGACCTCACTAAAGATAAAATTTGCTATCAACAATCTTGCAAACTGGATGTTGTACATTTTAGTCTAGTAAAATAACGGGACCATTTTTTAATATCAGTAAATGTGGGATTAAAAACCGAAAAGTTTCCTAGCAAATCTATGTCTACGATACAATAAACTATAAGATAGGGTCAAATAGTAGCCACTTTGGATTGAAATGGAAAAGAACGCTATAAGTTGTGGAATGATTTATGGGTTCAAAAAAATTTGGTCTGAATTTTACTACATAAATATAAGAAAATGTCAGTACCATAAATAAAAAAAAGATGTGCTGTTAACACTGGGTAAGACAGAGAGTTAGATATTATATTTATATAAGTTTACTGGAGATAAAGCTAGACGGGATATATGGATATATACTATATATATATAAAATATGTAACTAAATAAAGATATAATTAATATAAAAAATATAATATAAGAAAGTTGTTATCACAACTACTAGAAGTATGAATAAATTGAATATATAATGTGTAAAAAAATCCATCACATTACAATGAATAGTAATGATTTATTTACAGCATATTCTTTAAGACATTTATACTTATCATAATAATATTCTTTTAATGATCCCTATTACATCCCTTCCTCTTGCAAACACTTTCACTTATTCCCACAGGTGGGCAATAAGATTAGATTGAGTATAAACAGTACCAATAAAAATCTAATTTCTACAAGGTAGATTATGCAGTAAAATGTTGCATTTAAAAGAATAGTTTTTAAAGCCCTATACGTGTATAATGCATGTAATATTAGTGATAGTGATACTCGGGTCTTGAGATACATAAACAAGCTTTCATACAAATATTTGGAATCATCAATAAAAATATTTTGCAAAGTCTTTTTGAGCAAATTATAAGTTTGTTTATACAATAATCACACAATTTTAAGGTCACATAAACAAGAACATGAGATCACATATATGCAGTATTGGAATAGTAACATTAATACTAATCTCCAGTAGTAGTTATGAATGAATAAAAAATTACAAGGGCACCTTCTGAATAGAGGATTATCTTGCACTACGTTTTTATAAGAATGCACAGAGCATTCAGGCCTATAGGCAAGCGATGCAGCATTAACAGGCCACAGCTACTAGAGGTTGTGTGGCAATATACTTAGCCACCTTTACTTCTTTAACTATTTTCAGGTATCCATTGGAGGTGGGTGGACTCAGGGAAACCATTAGTTGAGCTTTTGTAATAAGCGCATTTGTTTCTCTCAACAATTACATTCAAGAGTTTCACAAACTTTGACTAAAAGGATCCACAGCCTTTTCTCTCTTCTCAAAGAAGCTAATCCAACATCATGTAACTGACTCTTGTCAGTATACGGCTTGGATTAGCCTTACTTAACCAAGCATCCATCCTCTCAATGGAACCTTTATTATAAGCACTAGATTGTGCCAGGCGCCGTGGCGCCTGCGGCGCCCCGTTTTTTTGGGCGCCTACGGCGCCAACCTTTTTTTTAAAGACCAACTAACTTGTCCTTTTTTGAT
>MUZC01004631.1:49577-73218 GCA_002072015.1 Radix auricularia | reverse complement strand
GGGGGGGGGGGTCTATTTTGGCAGCACTGTGAACCCATGTTTATGCCCAGACATGAGACATTGGTTTGAATGAAGACAAAATATTTTCAATGTCTTTCAGGAAAGAGAAAGCAAATTTTCACACCAACAATTGCAATAGAGACAGTGGGGTTATGCTTGACATTGTCAACATATAGTTCAATAATATAATCAAAGGAAATTAATCTTTTCATGAAACACATTTACAGGTAAAAAAAAAAAAAAAAATTAATGCAAAAGTATAAGCCAAAAACTGACTTTGTTGACACACAGATGACATTAAATTAGAAAAACTTACAACAAGGAAGTGTTGCTCAGTTATGTGTTCAAACAATAAATAGAATAGAATAGAAGACAAAAGAATAAGGGTCTACCAGTATATCTCATAGCCGATATATTGGTACCGATACCAGGATATCAGCAATATCGGAATCAGTATCATGTATAGGTCCTCATATTGACATCACCGATATTTCATACTGACATTTGTGACATTTTGATTTAAAAATACCTCAAGAAATTAATATATCGATCCCGATATTGAAAAAAAACCCAAAAGAGTCCTACTATTAATAAGTACAGCCACATTACAGCGTGCCAGGTGGTATGATATTGTTTGAGTTAAAGTAGTTTGAAAAAAATGATAAGTTAATCTAAATCTATATTTAAGAGAGTTTTGTTATTATTTATAAAATAATGTTTTCACGAGTTATTTTATCCCAATTATGGTATTATCTTATTTTATCTTTTAAAAAAAATCTCCAATCCATATTCCTGCACTGTTTACGAGGAAAAGAAAGAAAAAGGAAGCGAAGTGACTTAAAAGAATTAACAAAATATACAGAAGACCGTCATCGACATACACTTCACTGTGTGAATGTGTGTGACAAATCTGTAATTGAAACATTTTGAAAAAAAAAATTGTTTTGTATTAAAATGAAGAGTTTAATTTGTTTTTATGTCAGTTTAATTCTTTCACTTGTACAATATATTGAAATAGATTACCTTTACCCTTTGCTTTTAGACTATGTAACATCTAGTTTTATTAGGTGGGAAGTCTGTACAAGACTTAAACACATAGGTTTAAATTTTTTAAAAACTTTTGCCACCCACTGTTCAATATGGACAACAAAGAAGACCACCTACCTTACAAAGGAACATAAAAGTTGGTTCTCTGCTACATACAATATCTCGTGCTTAAGACAGCCCCTCCTAAGGAATTCCTTCACCATTTCCAGAGCTGCTATCGTCTTGCCAGACCCAGGGGGCCCATGAACCCAAAGTTCTTTTGTGAACTGATGACACCACAACAGTTCTAACTGGTCACAGGTGAGCAGGAAATAGTAGTCAGAGTCTGTTGTTCCCTTTTCAGATCTGAGAGCATTACACGATAACTATTGTTAGTGATGTGCTGGTAAAATTTTCCTTGGAAATAAATCTACATGCTAGTGTAATTGGGAAGTTAAATAAAAGCACATAGCTAAAAAAGAAAAACACTGACATAAAATGACAATATAACTAAGTTTGTATGGAGCTCTTGGTTTGGTAAAAAAAAATTACAAGGAAAAATAAAATACTATTTTATAACAAACTGACCAAGACTACTTGTAGATTATGAAATCATGATACTGTCAGGGTCAAAATGCAAATACAAAAAAAAAAAATTAAAAAAATAAAAATAAAAAAATAAAACTAAAAATTAAATTAATACAAAATTTAAAAAACTTGGCAAATGTAATGAGAAGACAAAACTTAAGTGCTACCTTACATTGGTCAGACGTAAACTAGAATATGCTTCTTCTATATGAGACCAATCTACCAAACAAAACATAGTGAGTTTAAATTAGAGCAAATTCAAAACACAGCTGAAAGATTCATTACAAGTGAAGATTCATAATGATCTAGAAGGAAACTCCATTAGCTTTATTACTAAACCTAGATATACTATAGGAGAGATAAGAAGAACAAAGAGTCAAGTATTGATAACATATAAGGCATTATGTTTTAAGTTTCCATTAGAACTTAATAGGGGCTTGGTAGACCTGGTGGGTTTACTTCCAGATCAGCGGACGACTTCCTTAGTGTTAGTCATTCACCATTCTAATTGTGGCTTTGCGCGGGCTCAAACCCACGCCCCTCAGCTTGTAAGGCTAGCGCGCTACTGACTTCGCTATCCAGCCTCTCATATATATCTACCCAAAAGAAATGATCTATCAAATCAAATTCCACTAGTAAAAAATAACTATCAAGTTCAATGAATAGCCCATATCATGGTTAATTGTCTGACTGCTTTACTCAATTGTTCACAAAAGTTTTCAATAGATATTTTACAAAGTTAGTTTGTGACTTTAATTTTAACATCAACCAACGTCCTGTAAAAAATTTTAAAACAATAAATAATTTATTATTTTTAACTCTTAAAGTCGCAAAGCGTCGTAATGCGTCTCTTCCCGCTATCCCTAAAGCGTCGTAATCCGTCCCTAGATACAAATCTCGTTAGAAATGAGATCTCGGAAAGTAAAAACTCTTCAATGCTTGAAAAACGATGTATTCGACTTCCGGCAATGGCGGCCGTTGCCGGCACTAGTGTTATCGCTCGATTCGCGATGTTTTTTGGTAGTTTTAACGTTTTTTTTTTCGAAGATACGTTTTCGTTATACTTTATTACTAAAATAATAGTACTAAACTACAGGTAAATATTGTTTCAAACTCAGTATGGTCTTTTGGATGCGTAAAATAACCATTCTTAGCCTTAAAAATGAAGTCAGTATGACAATAATATTATAAATGGATTTTACGCAAATTTTTTAATTTCATAACCGGTTGATCGTAATACGGGAAATCTTTACGGGACTGACGCGGAAGTTTATTGAAAACCTTCTGGGGCTTTAAGAGTTAAAAATACATGCAAAAATTTGGAACAAATGTCCCACAGAAATTTTAAGCCTACCAGATCTAAGGCTCTGAACCTAACTATTCCCTACATCTGGGCTCATGAGCATATAAAAAATTGTTAGGCACATGTAAACAAGTGGGTAGAGTAAGATGGAACATTCTGAAACATAAATCTAATATTCCACCTAAATGTGCCAATTCACCCAGCAGGATGAGCCTTGATTCTTGCAAAATAAACACCAAATGTTGCTCTTCACCTTCTTTCTTGCAAGCAATGTCTTGGTAACACACCCCAAGTTTTGCCTACTGTACCTAGAGGGATTTTCCATGCACGCTATACCAATATGATTAGATCTAACTTAGTTAGTTAGTTATTTCCTCTCTGGCCGAAGACGGCACATAGGGCAGAGGTCATGGATTTCCATTTGCGACGATCCATTGCTAATTGTATTAAGTCCTGGTTATTTCTTAGACCCATGGTTGAGCTTTCTCATATGTTTGTTCTACGCAGGGTTTCTTTTGGCCTTCCTTGTTTTCTTTTGCCTGTTGGTGTCCACATGAGGGCCTGACGTGGGAGTCTTCTCTCGTCCATTCGAAGAACACGACCGATGTAATTCCATCGTCTTCTCCTTATAAAATTTGACACATATTCTTGGTTGGTTTCTTTTCTTATTGTTTCATTTGATTTGAAATCACTCCATTTTATATTTAAAATTTTTCGGAGGCATTTGTTTTCGAATGCAACTAATTTTTTTTCTATATATTTAGTGGATTTCCAGCTTTCGCATCCACACGTTAATACAGGGATTACACAGGAGTTGAATAGCCTAAGTTTTGTATGCTTTCTAATTGTCCTTGATCTCCAAATATTTGTAAGTTTGTAAAAAGCACTTGACGCCAACGCAATTCGAGTCATTTTCTCTGATGTTGTATCTCCATTATATGACATTTTGCTTCCTAAATAAGTGAAGTTGGTTACTTTCTCTATAGTTTGATCATTAAAGTTTTATATCATTGCATTGTTTGGTGAGGTCCATGATTTTTGTTTTGGTTGTGTTGATTTCAAGACCAATTTGATTTGAAAAGTGCTGGAGGCGATCTGTTTTTTCTTGGATGTTCAAATGCGTTGAGCTTAAAATAGCCAAGTCATCTGCAAAGTCAAGGTCTTCCAATGTATTGTTTTCGATCCATTTGATGCCTAATCCGGCATCTGTGCATTTTCGCATGACCCAATCGATTGCTATTCCAAACAACATTGGTGACATGACACATCCCTGTTTCACCCCTGTTTCGACTGGGAACCAGTCAGAATTTCCGGCCTCAGTGTTCACACAGCAACGTGAATCTGCATAAAAAGCTTTAATAACGTTCACATATTTTGTTGGGAAACCATAGATATTAAGGAGATTCCAAAGTGTAGGTCGGTGGAGGCTGTCGAAAGCTTTTTGGAAATCAACAAAATTTATAATAAGCTGGGATTGATATTCAACAGATTCTTCGATGATAGTTCTGAGTGAGAATATATGGTCAATACATGACCGATGTGGTCTGAAGCCCGCTTGCTCTTCTCTGAGCCTTTCGTTTATTGACTTTTTTATTCTCTCCAGTAGGACACTGCAAAAAAGTTTTCCTGGCACAGATAGCAAAGTTATTCCATGCCAATTATTGCAGTCCGACAAATCGCCTTTTTTTGGCAGTTTAAAGATGGCACCATCTTTCCATTCTTGTGGTGGGGATTCATTTCGCCAGACGTCATTGAATAACAGCAATAAATGCTGTAAAACATTGTCATCTGCAGACTTTAGCATTTCCCCTGAAATTCCATCTTTGCCAGTTGCTTTGTTGTTTTTTAACTTCCTGATGGCTTGTTTCAGTTCTTCAAGTGTGAAATTCTCACATGATGCAGTTAAAATGGGCATGTTTTCTTCTTCACCAATAACTGGGGTAGTCGTTGGCTGTGGTCTATTTAATATTTCTAACTGTATGCCACTTAAACAAGCAATGTGTATTCTTGATGCATTGCTAAGTAAGAGTCTAAAGAAACCAAAGTACAGACTTACTTTGCTTTCCATTTTAACTACTTGGTCCAGCGGCCAAGAATTTCATTGTGTATTTCCAAGAATTTGTTACGTTAATTAAAGCACACAAAGTCAATTCAAACACACAAATATTCAAACAATGAAATTCAGACGTTTTGACTAGACTTGTTGGTTATTTTTAGACTGTGACACATTTTTTTTCGGGTATCCAGCAAAGTACTGAAATTTTAGGTATAGGGGTTTAGCAATCGTTAGGAAAAATCAGGTAAAAGTCTTGTAGCACTAAAATAAGGAACGAATTTCTAGGTAAGGAAAAAAATTCAGCATGCACAATTAATTAAATGTTAAGAGAAAAATTGAAAGAAGTCCCACAATGAGATACATACCCTAAATTCTTGTATGAAGCCACAGCCACAGTCAGGGCATTGAGGACCTCATTGAGGTCACCCTCCCTCAGCTTGTAGGTCTGTGGGTAGATGTCAACATCTATAGAGCCTTGGAAGTTCTCAAGTATCAAAGGGGCATGGACGTCAAGGACATGGGTCTTGATGCCCAGGTGACTAACGCAGCCTCCGTGTTGCACTAAGATCTGGATTGTTCCGTGAGGAAATGAAAAGATACAGTAATAATAATTTGATAATTTATAGCACAGTACCCCGGTAGTAACAAAAATAATTATAAACTAATTCAATGTAAAACATTCATAACCTAAATACAAAATAGTTGATGTTTTGGTGCATATAAGCTGATCTTTTCAAGCAATTTTTTTAATGTTGTCCAATTGCTTTTGAAAGTAAAGTTTAAAGAGATGTGTTTTAAGTGGAGTCTTGAAGGCTGTAGTGGTAGGAATACTACAAATGTGTAATGGTAGAGGCTTCCATTGTTTGGGGGCACAAAAAGAGAAAGAACTATCGCAAACTGTTTTAGTTTGTGTCTTAGGAACAGAGATATATGTCTGAGAAATCTTTAGCATTGTGTTATTTTTCAGCATTATTTTTAACTTGGCTACAGCACTTTTGATTTCCCACCACTCTGCTTTTTCCACACAAAAATTATATAATTTAAAATCATTATTTCTAAAAAAATACAACATGAAAATGTTTAACTTTAACATCAGCATACTTTCTCCGGCAGCCACAAAATTTAAATTATACCTATTTCAAAATCAAGTTTAAAAATTTACTATGAGAGAATGTATTATATCAATGGCCTGAAAACACATCTTAACTCTTCTTGTGCCATAACGTTTTTGGAAAACTTCCGCCTCAGTACCGTAAGAATTTCCCATATTGCTATCAACCGGTTATGAAATTTAAAAAATTGCGTAAAATCCACTTATATCATTATTGTCATACTGACTTCATCTTTTAGGATAAGAATGGTTATTTTATGTAATCGAAAGACCGTATTGGGTTTAAAACAACATTTACCTGTAGTTTAGTACTATTATTTTAGTAATAAAGTATAACGAAATCGTATCTTTGAAAATAAAAACTGTAAAAACTACCAAAAATCTTTGCGAATTGAGCGATAACACTAGCGAGGGAAGCAGCCGCCATTGCCGGAAGTCGAAACCATCGTTTTTCACGCACTGAAGAGTTTTTATTTTCTGTAATTACGTTTCTAAAGAGAGTTCTATCGACTAGCGGATTATCGCGCTTTGGTAAAAAACAGTAAATCGCACATTATCGCGCTTTGACACATTAAGAGTAAATTAATAAACATGTCTTTTCAAGTGCATCAATCGTATCTTACCAAACAACCACTTACCTTTTTAATTCGTATCGCCATGAGACAAGAGTACTGCCAAACATCGTGTTCGGGGAGAGGATCAGACACCAAGCACGCAAGATGTATTCCATACAGCGAACTGATGACGGCAAAGCTGGCTTTGATGGAGGATGGCCTCGGCGGCAGGTTCAACTCAAGTCCCCAGGAATCTATGAAAATGACCAGGTGGGCTTCTTCAGAAAACGTAGTAATCAGTTTTGATATGGCCTTTCTAACGTCGTCATCAGGAAGGGAGTGGAGAATGTTCTTGGGGTGAATACTGAGACCAGTAGATACTGAAATTTAAATTGAGATAAAGGTTGATAACAATCTAAATTTTGCGTAGATTAATTTAGGATGTGAATTATCAAATATATATGTAAAAAATTATTATAATTATGATGAGATGCTTTCAACAAGACATTATGGTGATTACATATTAAACTATTTTAAAAATAATTTCATGGATATGTAAAGTATGTTTATTTATTGAATGCATAGTCTTCTATGATTGGATATTTGATCTCACTGAAAGTTGAAAGTAATAAAAAATTCACTGAGATTTCAATGACAGTACAATTGATGGTCTTACATTTGACAACCCGCTCCCTTGCTGTCAGTAATGTGTGAGGTAAAGAATACACCAGTCTAGACTGAGCTGTCCGTAAGGGGACCTTGACAAATCTTGAACTCAGTGATTTAACCTCTGAAACATTCAACAAAGAAAAAGTGTTGAAAAAACTCTACAACAAAAGTAAATCAATTTAACATTAAATTAAGACCCTATTAAGATTTGATGATTGCAACAAGAATATGATCTGATATCAGTGATGAGTGATAAATTTGACCAAAATTTAAAAAAAACTAAATTAGTAATAAAGCTTAATGTGGAAATTACAAGTAGGAATTTTAACAAAGCAATAAAAGACTTGAAGAATTATTATTATATAAATCTAATGATCATGATTTTGTGATACAAATAATCAAAAGCTGACACATGTACATGTACACACTGATGATAATGTGGTACAAATGATCCAAAGCTGACACATGTACACACTGATGATTATCTAATTCAACACTCAGATATACAACACAGATTATCTAATACAACCCTCAGAAATACAACACAGATTATTTAATACAACCCTCAGATAGACTACATTGGGATGAAAATACAGTTGCACCTCACTAAGTCGAACTTCCCTAGTCAAAAACCTACCTATATCGAATTAATTGTTAGGTCCCCACCAAATTCCATAAGACAAATTAAATATATATTAGACCTCCTTAACTCAAAGATTTTTGGCTTCCAACCTCCGTAGGTCAAATTTTCCAATGCATTTGTGTAAAGCTAGTAAAAGTAAAAATTTTAATCCACCCTCCCGCTGTAAAGAAAGAGGTGTTAGTATTTCAAAGCTAATTCGGCTTCTTTTGATATGAAACACCTCACACCGCCCCTCCCTCCTGTCAAACCTTCTCACTTGCATGGCTGTCCCCCCCCCCTCCCCCTTTCAATATCAACATTGTCCTTGATTAATCTGTGCCTATTACGCCAATTTCTCTAACTCGAAAACTCCCCAAGTCGAATTTTTATCAGACACCTTTAAGTTCAACTTAGAGAGAGGTCCGACTGTAATTGTGTAAACAAGAACGAACACATACAAATTCTCGTTATTCCCAACAAAATTTGTCCGGAGAAAACTAAGAAAACCAATACTCTATCCACATTTACAACTCTAATAATAAAAATGCAAGACTAGACATAACCCATGGATAAGCGTAGGATGCAATAATCTTCCGTATAGTAGGAGCATCTGTAAAAGATAAGTTAAGATAAAAGAACCTCTGGTCTGGTTGAGCAGTTCAGCTTTCCACTCATCAAATTCAAGTCTCCGTATTCCATACTTGGGGGCCCATCGATTGGCTTGTACTTGACTCGTAAGGACATAAGATTCCGGACAGCTGGTGAAAACTCCACCAAACATCTTACACACAGATACAACTATAACCTTTCTCCGTTGCTGGGAAGGAGAAAAGCACAACCCATTTGCAATCTAAACATTTTTTTTAAAAAAATTGTTTCAATATCAAAGACAAGTCTCTATTACCAAAGCACGGTAAAGCGCGCCTCGATAGAACTCTCATTAGAAACGAAATTACAGAAAGTAAAAACTCTTCAGTGCATGAAAGAAGATGTATTTGACTTCCATTAATGGTGGCCCTTTCTCTCTCTAGTGTTATTGCTCAATTAGTGAAGTTTTTTGGTAGCTTTACGGGTTTTTTTTGAAAATGCGATTTTGCTATACTTTATTATAAAAATAATAGTAATAAACTACAGGTAAAAATAGTATTAAATTCAAGACTGTCTTGCAGATATGTAAAATAACCATTCTTATCCTAAAAGATGAAGTCAGTATGGCAATATTAATATAAATACATTTTCAGCAATTTTTGTAATTTCATAACCAGTTGATCGCAATACAGGAAATCTTTTTGGACTGAGGCGGAAGTTTAACAAAAACCTTATGGGGCTTTAAACGTTAAAGTACAACATTTCAATATATCTTATTACTCATCAAGATGAATTGTCATGAAGAGCCCACAACATTTATCTCAATCAGCACATTGGAACTGACCAATAGCCCCAACATTTATCTCAATCATCACCTTGAAACTGACCATAGCCACAACATTTATCTCAATCATCACCTTGGAAGTGACCAATGAACCCAACATTTATCTCAATCATCACCTTGGAAGTGACCAATAAACTCAACATTTATCTCAATCATCACCTTGGAAGTGACCAATAAACCCAAAATTTATCTCAATCATCACCTTGGAACTGACCCATTTTGCATCTCACAGAGAATTTTTTTTGTTTTGTTATATACCTTCAGAGTTTTCAATAAATAGCTAAAGCATTAGAGCAGGGTAAGCATTTTGCAATCAAAATGCATACTTATAACTTTTTTTTTTTAAAATGTAGAGAGAATTCTATATATTACAAGTTTATGGTTTAGAAAATAGATTTCATTACTTATGTTGTGTATTTCACTGCTTCCATATAAAAATAATATATCAATTTGTACCTGATTTGGAGACTTAAACACTGGAATAAATTTGATGTCCCAATGAACTCCTTTTAAAGCAGCAAATCTTGTATCTCCCCAAATAATTGAATTCATTTTTGACTGAATCATACTGGCTTAGAAAGAAAAAAGAAAATACTGATTTAAATAAACTCAATACTAGAAATTTATGTTTTTGACAAGTCATAATTAATTTAATCTATTTAAAAGTAACGTTTTTTGTTAGTTTTTTTTCTCTATTTTTTTGTTCAAAAGTACTTTTTAAAAAAGGTGCTATTGTGCAAATCAATCTATTTTTTAAGAGTGATCAGTTTTGAGATTATCTCTTGAAGTCTCTTGATATTACAAAATTTCATGAGGTCATTAGTTTTCACCAAGTAACAATACAAGATAACAATGTTCTGGTCATTATTTGTAATATATGTAATTTTATTTCATCTGTCAGTTAGATTACTGAGGGCTGAAAACATGGTAAATGAAGAGAGAAAAAATACATGTTTTAACTAGGGCTGTGGAAATAAACATTTAATTAATCTTTTAATCGTGAAAATTTTTTAATAGATTAAAATTAATTTGATCGATTAAAATTCATGAAAATATTTCTAATATTTTCTTTTCCCAATTTTTAAAATAATTTATATTTTTGTTACTTACATACTTTTCCCTCGTATTATTATTATTTATTTAGACGTGCATACGTAAACAAAAAAGGTTTTTCTTCCCCTTTTCTTGCATAGCAGAACAAATTTGCTGTGTTGCGTCACAAAATTTGGGCGCCTTAAAATTACCGCCACTTCGGACTTAACCGATTTCATGAAATAATCAATCGCAACTTAAAGGGATCTATATATGCTTTAGAAAAATATAATTTATTGAAATTAATCGATTAAATTTTTTCCAGATTAATGTAACAGGATTTTTTTTAATCTGTACCAGCCCTAGTTTTAACACAAACATATATTTAATTGAACTTACTGCATTTTCCTTCATCCCTTTCTGATATTTCCTCACCAAACACAGCAGCAGTGGCATCTTCAATCCCGAAATATATATGACCCCCTTCATGATTGGCAAAGGCCGAGATGTACCTGCTGCTGTGATAGCAAACCTTGTCTCCCAGCGTCCTACTGGAGTCAGGCTCTGAGACTAGCAGCTTGAACTGAATCTGTTTTCCCTCCTGTTTGAGGCTTTCTTGTATCTGACCGTAGAGAAAAGTCGATGGTATGGGTGGCAGAGCAGATAAGGGCTTACTGCAGCCTACGGTAGAACAGAGCTTAATAGCAGACTGGTACGTCACGCAGTGTGTGGCAGTGTCTGTTGGGAGACGGCAATTGTAGTCCAATGTGCAAAGATATTCAGCTGATTTCACAAATAGGTAAAAATACTCATCATCATAGCTGCCTATAAAATCAAAATAATTGCATATATCATCACAGGACATAATGTTAGCTAAATTGCTCTCCATTCCACTCCACCAAGCATCCAAAGACTTCGACTGTGTGCCATTGCTGAAATCTATGTTTCTCATTTCTAAAATTCCTCCACACGAGTTAAGCAGAGCGCAACAGAGCTGCAGGACTTGTTCATTTTCTTTTTGTCTGATTCCCTTTGAAATATGAACTGGACATGAAACTATTATGTCACCATATTCATGGCTGTGACGCTCACTGAAATAAAAAAAAATAATGACTGAAATAACAGATTTAGGCAACAACTAGTTATTGCTATTGCATCCCATGTACTATCACTTATTGCTTTGTACAGCGATATTTTTAATTTGGTGTTAATGTATCATACAAAGTCAACTGAAATTATATTACATCAAAATTGTTGCTGTTTTTCAGCTTTGGGGTTTTATATGTATCATGAAATTTATCTGAAAAGCTTTGGGGGACAATGCCAATTTTAGATGGTTGAAAAGTTTTCAATAAGTTTGATGGGTAATTTAAAAATATCAACAGAAAAATGTACTCACAAGTCCTTTGATGTAAGCATGGTGACTGATAAGCTTCAAATTTGTGGGATCAAAGAAATTTTAAGGGATCATCTCACAAACCCTAAATTAGAAGAAAAATAAGCCGTTCTAATTCTAAGCCATAAAGAACTAATAAGTAATAGTAATGTGTTTGAAATAGAAATAGTGACAGAAAATTAATAAATTATGACTCATTGAAATTTTTCTTTAAAAAAGTATAATTTAAAATTAAGTTTTAAGTGCTGAGAGCTTGCCTTTTGTAGTGGTTTGCTCAAATTTACACCAAGTATATTTAATAATTTTTAAAATTTCACTACTAAACTACTATCAAAATTTTAATTATCTAGACTGTATAATATAGTCCATAGTCATAGTATAGGCTAATCAATAATCTATTAAAAATATTAATTAATTATTAACTTGACTAAAATTAAAGACTAAGTACAAGTAATGGATGTCTCAACTCTTAAGACTAAGAATTTTATGATTTATATTATTATTATGGCACAAACAACAGTGGTCAACAGTAACAGTAAGTTTAAGCCAACTTATACTTGTAATCATAAGAACAAAAAATAACATGAAAATGATGGGTTTTTACTCTTTTTAATTTAAGGCCTCAACAGAAAGAGTGAAGACCCTGAAGATAAAAGGGCGATTCTCCGAATCCTGGTCCCAAATTATTTTACTATAACTATAAGAGGAAGTAGCCAGATAGTATATGAAAGTATGTTAATTATATGTTATTTATTGATAAAAATAGACAAGTGATACATATTGTCAGATAAACATTCATTAAATACTAAATATTGTAATTGTCACACATTTCCAAATTGCTGCCGAAAACATTCTGCTTGTGACTGTTGCGCCACTGAAAACTGAAAGGCCGACAAGTAGCTTGCAAACAGAGCTCGACTTGATTGAAACACTCTGATACTGAAGTTTACATTTGGCTTGCATCCATAGCTCTTTGATATTTTTTAGTTCAAATCCTGCTTGTTGCGCTGCAGGTAAAACATTGGGAGTAATATTTATCGGAGTGGGTGGTCTACCTGCCATAATTTGTTTTTATTTATGAAATTACACTGAATTATGTACTGATTAACGAAAAAGTTATTGATAAATCATGAAAACTAATTTGGGATTGGGGTTCGGAGGATTGCCGATATTCACCGATAAAAGCCTTAATTTAAATTATTAAGTTAAGCCTTAAATTAATTGAAATTTTAAAAAAATTGCTACATACATGATACGCCTAAACTTTAGTCTAAGTCTAAGTCTTAACTAAATTCTAAATAGTACTAATACTATACTAATAATAACTAATAAATAGTAATAAATAAATACACCAAATACTAAATAATATAAGTATAAGAATAAGAAGTTTTTCACTCAAACTCAAACATCATAAAATACAAATATTAAATATCAAATAGAAAGAAAATTAGCAATATTCCAAATAGTGGACAAATAAATGGTAAATAGTATAGTAAATTAATAATTTAGTACGGTATATAGTACTGACAAAATTTCTTTAAAAAAAAAAAAAAATTAAATAATTAAATGAACTAAATCACTAAATGTTTCTAAATTATTGTGGGACAATACCACTGAATACCAAACCAAACCATTAGTGCCATTACTGTTACTATAATATTGCCGCTATTGCTTAGTACTATTAATACCATAGAGATAGCATACATTTATTGAAATCGGGGTATAAAATAAATCAAATAAGCTAAATTTAAATTTACAGTTACACTATATTTTTTTTAAAAATTACTTTTCAGTGTACCATTTTTTAATTTTCCGCTGAACGGAATCAACCGGAGTTGTATCTTGCCAATTGGTTATTATCTTTCGCATTTAAATGTTATAATTATTGTATTTGTTGTCCTATTTGTAGAATTAAATTTTTTGGAGGAAAAAAATAATAATCCTGCCGTTTGGCACATTTCTTATCATCTTTAAAATGTCTAACATTTTTTTAAAAAAAACATAAAATGAATATAAAAGCAGTTATATATAAATATAATGAAAATGAAAGCCATAGTAATTTATTACAATTCAGTAAGATTAATTAACAGAAATAGTGGTGGAATAGGACATTTACAGCCTTTGTCTTTGTGAAGGGGCGTACTGTAAGTCTAAGACTACGAGGGGACCCTAGCTGTAATTCAAACTGTGGGACGTGGTGGTAGCGCTCTCGACTGTCATACCGATGGTCACGAGTTCGAATCCACACGAAGGTGTGTATTTGTTCTAGGGGCCTGAGGAGTCCCCGAGTCACCCAGCTCCGAATGGGTACCTAACTAGACAATAGTTAGGCGGCTGGGGTAATGCGTGGAACCCCTATAGCCGTGGCCTGTGATCGCTACATCACTTGCCAACAGATCATATGTCATGGTCTGTGGACGCAATTATCTTCTCCATAGAAGGAGCGTCTGTATATCTAAGATAAGATAAGATGGGGCACGGACCAGCCAGCGTCCACTTAAATAAAATTATGGCTAGCAGCTAATATAAGACTGTAACTTGTAAGGCAGAGTGTACTAAGACAAAACATTGAATAGAAGTCAAATTAATTAAAAATAATGCATGAATACAAAATTCATTAAAATATATAGACTATTATTATTTATTTCAACCTACAAATTTCGTTTGCGTATGTAAGGGATGCCCAAACATTTTGCATGGCGGGCCATATTACTTTATCCAAAGATATTCGCGGGCCGGATTAAAATAATATTATAAAAATGACATAGTATGGTGAGTTTTTATTGGAAAATTTTAATGTGAATGGTGAAACTGAGATATTTGAATACTGTAAATAGGTGAGGTCAGGCTCAATGACATGGTTTTGATGCGCATGATATCACGTAGTTGAGAGTCACTTATTCTCGTCCTCACACAGATCTTGTTAAAATTCATAACTGAAAATGTCTGCTTACACAAGTATGTCGAGCCAAACAAGCTAAGCATTTTTTTAAAAAAAAATTTCGATTTCCTTTTAATCTCTCTTTAACCATAAAGCTCACTCTAAAAGTCTAAGAGAAGAAATTGTCTGCTGCGACATTCAGCATCAGTTCGCAGCTCAATGAATTTCCGCTGCAGATTGCCACAGTATCAAAATCTACAGAGAAATATGAAGATTTAACAAAAACAAACATGTTTATCTTTTCAATAGTCATGAAAGCGTCTTTGAAATTTATCAGCCAAGGATGTGATATCTGCATCATACCTATGCATTTGACAATTGAAACTTCTTTCTGGTAAACTTGTCATGATTTCCTGCAGTGAGGGGAAATGTGTGGTATTAGGCTGCATTTGAAAAAAGTTGCCTTTGAAAAAGTTGCAGCTTGTTCCTAAAGTCCTTGATATGTGAATATAATTGGCTTACCACTGCATTGTGCCCTTGGAGAATTGTGTTAAGAAGGTTTATATATCTTTTCACATCAACCGAAAATGCAAACTATGCAAGACAAGCAGCATCAGATAGTTCTGGAATTTTTTTCCTTATCTTCCATGTACTGCCCACTTTCTTTTTTAATGTGTAGACGCGCTGAAGTGCTGTCCCCCGACTAAACCATCTTATTTCATTGTCATACATAACATCTTTGTATTCTCTCTGGATGTCAAGAAGACACTGCTAAAAATGGCCGTGAAACAGAGTTTTCGAGTGAATAGAGTTCATATCCTTTATCACTGGCTTAAAGACACGATCACATGAAAGGTGTTTACCACAGAGTACTTCTTTATGAATAATACAGTGAAGTTTAAAAACTTTGCCAGCCTGACTAAGCTGACTTTGTTACAGACAAGTTTTGCTAGTCAACTGTGCTCACGAGTCATGGCGCTAGCCATCAGTAATAAAGATATTGTTTACATGGTAATTTAACGTCATAGACAGCAGAACAAACAGAACCAAATACATGTGTTCACCTTGTCGATCTTTAAGACTGAAGTCTAGTAATTGGTAAACAATACAATGTTATCGACTTTTCCCATCCTTTGACGTACTCAAAACGGTAAAACGTCTCGACTTTTCTTATATTTAATGTGGTTAAAAAGTAATACGTTAGTTAATTAATTATTTCAGATGAGGCCGCGGGCCAGTAAAAATTGCTTCGCGGGCCGCTTTTGGCCCGCGGGCCGCACTTTGGGCATCCCTGGCGTATGTGCAATGTCAAGGTGCTGGTTTCCCGAAATTACGGTGCTGTCGTCCCAGAATTGAAGAGTCGGCGTGATAAGATTGAAGTGTTGATGTGCTATAATAAATTGAAGCGTTGATGTGCTGTGATCGAAGTGTAGGTGTGCTGTGATTGAAGTGTAGGTGTGCTGTGATTGAAGTGTAGGTGTGATATGATTGACGTGTTTGCGTGCTATGATTGAAATGTAGGTGTGATGTGATTGAAGTGTATGTGTGCTGTGATTGAAGTGCATGTGTGCTGTGATTGAAGTGTTGATATGCTGTGATTGACGCGTTTGCGTGCTATGATTGAAGTGTTGGTGCAGTGGCGTAACTAGACCTTTTGCCGGCCGGGGCGGTCTCCAATTTTCCGCCATTTTTAAGGGTCGTCCATAAATGACGTTGGGGGGGGGTAACATTTGTGACGAGAAGGGGGGTGTTTAAGAAATGTAAAGTCATATTAAAAAACACAACTTTAAAAAGAAGTTCGACTTGAATATTTGATTACTGACACTTTAATTAATGACATTTTACATGGTTCACTCATGTTACTATATTAGTGTGCAGCCTTACACAAACAACTTACTTAAATGACAAAAAATTGATTTGAAAGATGCTCATTGACGAATAGAAATATAGCGCAAAGCTTTGGGAGTTCATATTGAAAAAGCGGTATACTTTTTTTGACGACATTTGACGTCATTTACTGACGCCCCTTAAGTTGATCATATGATTGTTTTATTAATAAATAAAAATTAATAAATAGTTGTAATTGAAACGAAGTAGGCATGCAATTTGTGTGTAAGCAATAATAAAATAGGCAGCACGAGATTATATGTCTATAAATACACATTTATAAAAAAAATAATAAAAATAAAAGATACTTTTTAAAAAAAGAAAGTTACCAAAGTCGAAGTNCCCCCAATCCCCCAATGAGACAAAAAAAATTCAAAGTTCACACCCAAAAACATAACAATGTAACATGCTTTTATTTTGAATTTACAAATAAATGATTTTTTTTTTTACAAACAAAGAAATTGTACACATTAGTGTGTAAACATTTTTACACAATTATTTTCCTAACTTTCATTGTAGAAAAATCGTGTATTATGCTATGAAAATTTAAATTATTATTAGTGATATCTTGTTCTATGGACAATATTGAAAGATTTTGTATTCTTAAATAGCTCATTGTGGGACAAAGATATTTGTAAAAAAAAAAATCAAATTCAGTTTGGAGAAGTTCATTTCATAACTAGTGACACTGATGGTAGTTGTTGAAATAATAATTAGCAAAATTACAATGTTGGGTACAGAATTTTCCAATCTATGTTGAGTTGAGAGGCTTCTCGTCCATGAATGGCGTCGGCGTCTGCACTTCCTCCTAGGACATAGGCAGCCTACAAGAGACCTCCAGGCATCCTGGACTAGTTTCTCCAGGATCTACCATTCATGGGCAATTCTCTTGATGTCTGCCTCCCATTCTCGGCGCCAAGTGTTTCTCGGACGGCATCTTTTCCTTTCAATCTTCTATACTGCTGAATACATTTAAATCCACCCAGGTGGCTCCCCCTCCCCCCCACCGCTTTTCTAACGTAATGCCTCTTCTTTGAGTGTCTGTACTATATAAAAAAACCTGGATCATTTATCATTTAATATTGAACTGTTCTTTATCCATGCCAATAAAGTAATTTATTTGATGTTCAAATTCTTCATTTAATAGGTTAAGAATATTTTCTTGCAAGGACATGCAACTCACCAAAGCGTTCTTTTATTTTCTTTTATAATTCCATCCATGGATAAAACATTTCTCGTTGTACTCCTTGTTCTAAAGATAGAAATGCGTCTTCTGAATTTTCCCCACTTGTATTTTTTCGTATTCGAACTTAACGTTAAGTTGATATCTCCAACTCTTCACAAATTGTTTTGGCTGATAAACTAGCGTTTTATATTAGCGCATCTCTTTGTTCCATGGAATGGGTTTGCATTAATTAAAAAAATTGCAAGGTTCCCATCAATTGAGATAAAATAGAAAAGAAAAGATTGCATTGAATTAAGTAAAATTGCAGCATCTGATATCGTTTTACTATAGTTACGTCTTCAAATGTCAATTTTTCTGAGATGCTTGAATTGGCTATTGTGGTGTTTATTAACGAAGAAATTGGAATATTTTAATATTATTGTCATAAATTTGAATAATTTTTCCATGAAATAGACAAATTCAAACCATTTACAGATTTCTTACATATAACTTGTATAGGCGTCCCATTTTTAAGGAATTGCCGTATTTTAATGAAAAACACAAATTATTCGTGCTATTCGATCTTTAATGCAATAAAAACAACAAAAAAAATAATTTTTTATAACTTAACTTACAATAATTTTCTGAAATCTGAAACAGTTATAGAATCTATAAATTACTAATTGCAGGTTAAAAACAACAGTTGAGCCACCATGCCAATTCGAAATTCCACTCAAAAACTGTCGTGGCGATATTAATAGCACATATTATTCGACCAAGCTGTGATGTGTTTTCTGTGTAATTAAAAAAAATTATCTATGACGTAGCTGCTTAATTTTCCAAACAAATAAATATACCTTTTCTTGAGCGGTTAAATATTTTTAAACTGTTCTGCGTCAGTTATAACAACAACTATGTAATCAAACTAATGTGCCAATCCGTTAAGATTCAAAATTGCGAATATTTTTGTTTCACCTTGGTTTTCCCCTTCATAAGAAAAAGGGTGTTATCGGAAATGGCTGTACTTTTGAAACGCACACAAATGCCGCTTTTAAAATGTTTGTCGCCCGGGGCGGACGGACCCCACCGCCTCCCCTGGTGTCCTGTGATTTATGTGCTTGTATCTCATAAGTAGGCCGCTGGGTAGCGAAGTCAATAGTGCGCTCGCCACACAAGCCCACGAAAGGCCACTATAAAAATGTTGAGTAATGACTAACGCTAAGAAAGTCCTCCGCTGACCTGGAGAGGGATGGGCGCCGCCAGTGTCTATTAAGCCCGAGAATATTCTAATGGAAACATTAGAATCCCCTACGACCTCGAAAATAAAAGAGGTTATGGGACTAAAAATTTTTTTAAAATCTCATAAGTGAGGTGCTGATGGTAACCAATGACAGGGGTGTACACCAGTAACTTCTGTCATTTGATGAGTTAAAAGTGGAGCTGGAGACTAAAGTTCATTTGACAAGAGACATGCTCGGGGCCAAAAAAATATATACATCCTGGCATCTAGAGTCTACAGTGGTAGTGGTGATTGTTATGTAAAGTTTCGGGCCTTCCTGTTTGTTATGAAATGTTTCGGGCCTTCCTGTCCACGTTAATCCATTATTTCCGAATGAAACTGAAATGTGGGTTAAGAGATAAAATAAAACGGGATTGAACCCCAAGACATAGAAAACTGAATACATCTTCTCTATTACAGACAGTGGCGGCGTTAGGTAAGCGCGGGGCCTAGTGCCAGCAATGACCCCGCGGGGCCAGAGTACTAGTAAAGATCGCTAAACATCAGTATGCTATGGTATTTAAAAATATGAAATATCTTGATTATTGTGTAATTTTAATACCGCGTGTCACCTTTTTATTAAAAGTTGTAACGGTGTAATGCTTTCAAAGACGTCTAGAGCTACGCTACGGAATTTGACCTTCAAAAAGGATTACAAGAGTGCCTCTTTCGTTTCTTTACAATCGTTTCCAGCATACGTTCTACCATCCACTCTTTGGTTCTACATGTATAGGCTATTAACCAGGACGAGACATGTTCAGGACCGAAACGCGGGGCCTACCTAAGCGCGGGGCCTGGGGCAGTCGCCCCAGTTGCCACCCCCAAACGCCGCTCCTGATTGCAGACCCTCCTTCTGTGCCGATGACTATTTGCGTCCTACGCTTATTCATAAGACAAGAACTGCTCGAGACGATCAAATTCGGGAAAGTTGAGACATTCGATTTAAGCTGCATGAGAAACTTAGAGTGTAGCTAAAGACAACAGAGAAACTTAGAGTGTAGCTAAAGACAACAGATAAACATAGAGTGTAGCTAAAGACAACAGAGAAACTTAGAGTGTAGCTAAAGACAACAGATAAACTTAGAGTGTAGCTAAAGACAAAGGAGAAACTTAGAGTGTAGCTAAAGACAACAGAGAAACTTAGAGTGTAGCTAAAGACAACAGAGAAACTTAGAGTGTAGAGTGTAGCTAAAGACAACAGAGAAACTTAGAGTGTAGCTAAAGACAACAGAGAAACTTAGAGTGTAGCTAAAGACAACAGAGAAACCTACCAGAGTGTAGCTAAAGAGAAACACCAAGATGGTTGACATATTCTAGGGACTACAGTAGCTTTGTTCCTAATAGTAATAACTTTGTCACAAAGCCGTCTTAACGCATAGGCTAGTCGGGCATTTACCCGGGGGCCCACGAGCATAGGGGCCCCATGGGAGTGTATTTAGTTCTGTATATTACGTATATTTATTTTTTTATTCTTGCGGGGGNAAATGGCGTAAAGAGACAGCTCTGCTTTGTCGTACAAAATATTTTAAGATACAGTCTAGAAGCAGTGCTTAGATCCCTGGCGTTACTTTGTATGTTTGCCCCAACGACAAGACACCTTACACATCAATCACCGAGAGGAGATGCGCTGTACTGAGTACTGACCACCGCCTCTACAAAAAGGTTTGGGATAAATCAGGACCAGCTCAAATTCTACAATCTTTGATTCTTGGGTCAAAGAGCTTAGTTGCTGGTGTCTGAGTAAGGGGCCGTCCATAAAGTACATCACCCTTTTTTGACCATTTTAAATTTCCCCTCCTCCCTGTCACAAACTGTCACAAATCTCCAAATTTTTAAAAATAAAATTAACAAAATAATTACAATTTAATATTAAACACCTTGACGTCCCACATTGCCATACACCCCCTCCCCCCTGTCACACTTTCTTACACCCTCTCCCTGTCACACTTTCTTACACCCTCTCCCCCCTCTGGAGAGTGACGTATCTTATGGACGCCCCCTTAAACATTCAACTCCTGCTCCCACAAGTAATTTCTCTACAAAAGCTAAGTGATTTGAAGAATCTTTCAGGGCCCCAAAAAGTAATTGTGTCATTTTCGGAATAAGTTTTCAGCACCACTAGTGCCTTGTTCTAATTTGTTAACTTTTTCAGTTCATTTGGTCATAAAATATCTGATTTAACGCTTTGTGCGTGAAATTGCTCATATTAAACATTCAATATGTGCAGTGGCGTCACTAGGGGTGCGGTGGGGGCGGGCCTCCCGGATGACACCATCAGGGGGGGGGACACCAAAATTTAAAATTCTATTTGTCCCCGTCAATTAGTACTAGGAAACTCGGGGGATTTATGTTGGTTACGTTTTGAGGGGATGACACCATGAGCTACCGCCCCGGGTGACACCAACCCTGGTGGCGCCTCTGAATATGTGTATCTAAATTAATTTATCTTCGTGTTAATCTTTTTTTTTAAATCATTTAAAATCACCAGTTTTGTTTGTAAATCCTTTCCCCTTTTTGTGGTTGGCTGCTCGGAGAAAATTATTTAGAGAAAAAACTTCTGACTTCTGTTACGAACCATAAGATACCCAGCTTTAAAACGACGAGTGGAGATTGCGTGGAACCATCAAAGACAGTTTTAAAAAATAGAATTGATACCGATAACTGATATCTTAAATTTAGGTTCTTTTGGCTTAGAGACTTTATCTCTAAGTTAATACATTTGTGGCGGGATTTTAAAAAAAATATTTTCCTAATTTCTCAAAAATAATATCACCGGTTTATTTAGTAAAAGTATGAAAGAGAATGAGTTGAGTGTTTACAATATTTTGGTCTGAACGTCTGTAGAGACATTGCCGATTATTAGCCAAACACTTGGGTAACTCCCTTTTGTTATATGAGTTATACATTTACCATTGATTTTGAGTTTCGTTGTTGTTTTTTAAAATTTTGTTATTGTTTTGTTTTTATTAAACAATGATTGCATAAATATGACTTTTTTCCCGCTAACTCGTTATCAAGTGGAAAATAAGATCATGATAGTATTTCACTAACATAAATGCTTCTTGATTTAGAAAATGTATTTAAAAAAAAAAAACAACAACAACAAAAAACAACAACAAAAAAAACAACAGCAAAACAAGAAAAACAAACAAACAAAAAAACAGAATGAAAAAGTCCAATAGAATTTATTATAGGCATTCATTTCACTCCTACAAATCTCAGCTTAGCAAAATGGTTTGAATTTTCAATGGCGTATGTGTTTGCTGTTATTATTGATGCAAACACTTAATTTCGTTACGATTTCTAAAGAATTGTTCAACCAAATAAAATAGATTGCACTTTGTTTTATACAAAAATTTCCTCTCATTCTTGAAAGTAGAAGGGACATCACTGCCAGGGTTTTCTTCCTCAAGCCTTTCTCAGAGCCCCGTCTAAAGACTACCTGAACATCAGAAATAAAAAAAAAATAGATTAATCTTCCAGAGAAGAGCTATTAATTAATTAGATTGAATGCGTAAAAAAAGAATTCTCGGAAAAGGCACATATTTAGAAAACAATATATAAAAAAGGGAATGTTCTAATGTTTGTAACGTTGTTGGTTTGACCCCGTTTTCTCCTGTAGGCGTTATTTAACATCAATATCTTACTCACAATAATAAGATTGAAGTCCTCGGTAATCACAAATAAATTTAATGCAGCAACGTATTTGCATGGTGAAAATTGTCAATTAGAACTCAACATAACCTTCAGTCTCACTCGTGCCAAGATCACCTCTCAACTAACTACTTCCAATCTACTGCTTAACACCTCCCAATTCATCCTGGACTATCTCTTACTTTCGTCACGTGATCTCCTTTCAGCCACTCATATTTTTGCACGTGACAATTTGAATGTTAAGTGACGCATTTTCATCTTATGCCGTATGAACCAAACTCATAAGCATTGTATTTTACAAATGTATTTCATCTTCTCACTTCATTTATACGTGTGTGGGTGTGTGTGCGTGCTACATATCCTCACACACTAGATGTGTTTTCTTCTTAGTGTGTGTATGCAGAGGCGTCACGAGGGGGGGGGGTCTTAGGACCGCACCGGGTGACACCATCACAAGGGGTGACATCGGAATGTAAAAATATGTCGGCTGTTGTTATTTGGCACTGGCAGACTAGGAGGAACTCTATGGGGGGGGGGTCGTGTGTGTGTGGGGNGTGACAGCATGAGTTACCGCACTGGGTAACACCAGTCCTAGTGCCGCACTCTATGCGTATGAACTATAGGTGCACACACAATTTACCTGGCTGCACCAGCCGTTGAGCCTCCCCTAAGGCGTGGAGCGAAGTGAACGTTTCTTGCCTGGACTAAGAGGACTGGAGAGGAAGTCGTACATGTCGGCAAAGTTGGCAATCTCTTCGGTCTGACAGTGGAAACCAAGATTGAGGTTACACGATCTCTTCCTGTCACAAAGAAAGGACAGAAGAGTTGTTCAATTAAAATGTATTAAAATGCACTTTTACACAGCAAAAATAGTTTACTAATTTCTGAAAAACTATATAAATTTATTAGAGGATTTGGGGGGGGGGGCCGCCTTAAGTGACGTCACGCGATTTTGGCCGATTTTCCACCGCCTACCACCTCGTCAC
>MUZC01004631.1:34008-48169 GCA_002072015.1 Radix auricularia | reverse complement strand
TATATATATATATATATATATATAAACAATTTGACTTAAAGACACGACAATTTTCAACACTTTCTTTTCTAGCCCCTGAGATTACACGGATAAATGTGACGGTTTTTTGTCAGTAAAAACTCGATCAAAGTCTCCGGTGATTAGAACTTCACGGTGACGTTTAAAAGGTGTGCCACCTTCTTCGTTGAGTTTGTTACAGACAAGTGTTGCTGGTCCACTGTTGACATTGTTACAGACAAGTGTTGCTGGTCCACTGTTGACATTGTTACAGACAAGTGTTGCTGGTCCCCTGTTGACATTGTTACAGACAAGTGTTGCTGGTCCACTGTTGACATTGTTACAGACAAGTGTTGCTGGTCCACTGTTGACATTGTTACAGACAAGAGTGTTGCTGGCCCACTGTTGACATTGTTACTGACAAGAGTGTTGCTGGTCAACTGTTGACATTGTTACAGACAAGAGTGTTGCTGGTCCACTGTTGACATTGTTACAGACAAGTGTTGCTGGTCCACTGTTGACATTGTTACAGACACGTGTTGCTGGTCAACTGTTGACATTGTTACAGACAAGTGTTGCTGGTCCACTGTTGAAATTGTTACAGACAAGTGTTGCTGGTCAACTGTTGACATTGTTACAGACAAGAGTGTTGCTGGTCCACTGTTGACATTGTTACAGACAAGAGTGTTGCTGGTCCACTGTTGAAATTGTTACAGACAAGAGTGTTGCTGGTCCACTGTTGACATTGTTACAGACAAGTGTGTTGCTGGTCCACTGTTGAAATTGTTACAGACAAGTGTGTTGCTGGTCCACTGTTGACATTGTTACAGACAAGAGTGTTGCTGGTCCACTGTTGACATTGTTACAGACAAATGTTGCTGGTCCACTGTTAGACATTGTTACAGACAAGAGTGTTGCTGGTCCACTGTTGACATTGTTACATACAAGTGTTGCTGGTCCACTGTGCTCACCAGTCATGGCAGGGGCACTATCAGTAATACTGACAGAGACATTGTTACAGACAAGAGTGTTGCTGGTCCACTGTTGACATTCTTACAGACAAGTGTTGCTGGTCCATTGTTAACATTGTTACAGACAAGTGTTGCTGGTCCACTGTTGACATTGTTACAGACAAGTGTTGCTGGTCCACTGTGTTCACCAGTCAAGGCAGGGGCACTATCAGTAATACTGACAGAGACATTGTTACAGACAAGTGTTGCTGGTCCACTGTTGACATTGTTACAGACAAGTGTTGCTGGTCCACTGTGCTCACCAGTCAATGGCAGGTGCACTATCAGTAATACTGACAGAGACATTGTTACAGACAAGACTGTTGCTGGTCCACTGTTGACATTGTTACAGACAAGTGTTGCTGGTCCACTGTGTTCACCAGTCAAGGCAGGGGCACTATCAGGAATACGTACGGAGACTTTTTTTCCCACGGTAATTTGATGTAATTAACAGCAGAAAAAAACGTAAACAAATAAATATGATCACGTTGTTTGAAGTTCAAGTAATTGATAAACAATAAAATGTTATGGATTTTCGGCATCATTGACGTGCCCAAAAACCGCAAAAACTTTCGACTTTTCTTATAAATAAATCATAGTTACAGAAATTATGCGTCACATAGCTTTGTGTCGAAGGGGAGGGGAGGGGGCGTAAAATCTACTAAAACCGCGTGGCGTCATTTATGGACAGCCCTTAGTATCTAAATCTATGTAAATAATCATTTGTTGCTTTTCTCCTGAAAACAACAACAAAACAAAAACGACATAAAAAATATTTAAAAAATAATATTTAAAAAAATCAACAAGACATTTAAAGGAAATCCTCAACACGAAATCAAAACAGTGAATACGGACAAAATAGGCAGTCAAAATTTTCTTTACACAAATTTAAATTGTCTTTTTTGAATTTTTAACACAAAAAGTCATAGACTCAGTCATTTTTTTCATAATTATCCCCAAAATAAAATTAATTAAAGTAGATAATGTCGTGTGATTCAACTGAAGTTTGATTTCGAGGATATCTGATCTCATCTTATCTTACATATAACAGGCGCACCTTCTATACAGAAGATGAATTCGTCCAACGTGTATCCATGGTTTGTTTATAGTCTTGCTTTTTTTTGTTTTTTATAAGCATGTATAAATATAGAAGGACATTACAAAACCAAATTTATTGAAAAAATAAAACTAATAAAATTGAGTATTTGGATATTGCCACTTTCAGTATAAATTAACATAGGCTAATTCAAAGGAAAGAAAATTGGAGATAATTATTTTCGGAAAATGTTTATGTCTTATAATTGTCTTATAATTGTCTTATAATTGTCTTATAATTGTCTTATATTTGTCTTATAATTGTCTTATAATTGTCTTATATTTGTCTTATAATTGTCTTATAATTGTCTTATAATTGTCTTATAATTGTCTTATATTTGTCTTTTATTTGTCTTATATTTGTCTTATAATTGTCTTATATTTGTCTTATATTTGTCTTATATTTGTCTTATATTTGTCTTATAATTGTCTTATATTTGTCTTATAATTGTGTTATAATTGTCTTATATTTGTCTTATAATTGTCTTATATTTGTCTTATAATTGTGTTATAATTGTCTTATATTTGTCTTATATTTGTCTTATATTTGTCTTATATTTGTCTTATAATTGTCTTATAATTTTCTTATAATTGTCTTATAATTGTCTTATAATTGTGTTATAAATGCAAATGCCACTTCTATTGTCTTTTGTGAATTAGAATAACATTTTGTTATGGACAGGAATCCATTCTAAATGGAAACATCTGTTTAAGGGTGAAATTAAGAAAAGGTTTTGATTTAAAAGGTTTTATTTTGACATTTTGGCACCAAAAGGGAGTGATCATTAATTTGAAATTCTCATATGTCCCTGTAATGCAGGAACGTCCTAACTTTTTACATGGCGGGCCGATATTCTATGAAGTAAAGATACGCGGGGGTCGGATTTAGATATTTAAAAAAATTGACAATGGGGTTAACTGAGATCTTGACTGCAGTAAATGGGCAACGTAAAGCTCAATGGCACTTGTTTTTATACGTATGATATCACGCAGACGAGAACCATCTTGGTCTCGTCCTCACATGATTCTTGTTAAAATTCATAACTGAGAATATCTCTCAGTCATGTCGAGCTAAACAAGTTGGGAATTGTCTCAGCTAATGTTCGAATCTCTTGGAGTCTGTCTTTATCCAGCTGATGGTAAAAGTCAATGAGGGAAGTTTGTTGCTTGCTGCTTCGATATTCAGCATCACTTTGCAACTCAATGAGTTATCTTATCTTAGATATACAGACGCTCCTTCTATGCAGAAGATAATTGCGTCCACAGACCATGAGAGATGATCTGTTGGCAAGTGATGCAGCGGTCACTGGCTACGCATTACCCCAGCCGCCTAACTGTTGTCTAGTTAGGTACCCATTCGGAGCTGGGTGACTCGGGGACTCTTCTGGCCCCGAGAACAAATCCTCACCTTCGTGTGGATTCGAACTCGTGACCATCAGTATGACAGTCGAGAGCGCTACCTCTCGACCACCACGTCCCACCAAGTTCCACTTGCAGATGGTATGGAATATCATCAGGAACCTCAGAGAAAGGTGAAGAAAAAAAGAAGATTTCCTTTTTAAATGTTGCTAAGTTCTTAAAACGTCTTTGAAATTCACAAGCCAGAGATCTTTGCTCATTAAAGTTATTACCTGGAAAACTTGTCATTATTTCCGGTAGGGGACGAGAAGTGTGTTATTCGGCTATTTCCGGTAGGGGGGAGTGTGTGTTATTCGGCTATTTCCGGTAGGGGGAGTGTGTGTTATTCGGCTATTTGCGGTACGGGGTCTGTGTGTTATTCGGCTATTTCCGGTAGGGGAAAGTGTGTGTTATTCGGCTATTTCCGATAGGGGAAAGTGTGTGTTATTCGGCTGGATTTGAGACAGTTGCATTAAAAAATTGCAGCTTTTCCCCCAAATTATGTGATTATAATTTGCATACCACTGAATTGTGCCTTTAAAAATTGTGTTAGAAAGACTTTGAAGTCTTGACACATCAACTAAAAATGCTAAATCTGCCAACCAAGCAGGGTTATATAGCTCTAGGATTGTTTGTTTCTTATTGCCTATTAAAATCAATTTTTTTAACAAATAGTTTGTAGGGGCGCTGAGGTGCTGCCTCCCGACTGAGCCATCTTTCATCACCGTGAGACCTAATATATGAACTATCACTGTTATTGATAGCAGAACAAACGGAAGCAAATGAATCTCTTTCGTTTGTATGGTTTTTAAGACTGTAAAGTGTAAAGGTCTAGTAGTTGGTAACCAATAGAAATTCATCGAATTTCTCTAACATCACTTGATGTGCTCAAAACAGGACTACAATTTCGACTTTTCCTATATATGTGTATGTGTCTAATAAATATGAGGCCGCAGGCAAGTTACAATTTAAGCGCGGGCCGTGATTGGACATCGCATGTTTCTTCAAGTAACTGCTACAGTTTGGAACTTCACGTATGCTAAAGTTTTTGTTTTGTTTCGTTTTTTTTTTTATTTTTCATTAAAGAAAATTTTTACCGAATGGATTATTTTGTTTATTTTTTCATAAAGAAATTCTTATGGAAATTTTACAGTTTTATGAAACCGAAAATAAATTATATTTCAGTAATAACAATTGTTTTAAAAATAGAATCCCTGAAGTTTCCAATAAACGTCTATTTTTAAAACAGCATGATACAAACTTATTTTAAAAAAAACACCCAACCTTTTCCAAAATGTAAAATTATTCCATGTGCCAAAGCCGCTTATCACCGGTCTTATCAAAGTTGTTGCAGATGGGATTAACGGAACACTTGACATTCTCCGCTCTTTGGGGTGTGGAGCAAGGTTTGATCCCCCGCCCACTTTGAGCCAGCTATCGAACTTAAGTGATTGCCATATGAGCTATTTCAGTCCACAGCGTTTGTTAAACAACGAAATTACTTTCACTAATTTATAAAACTGATTGCATCATTGAACCAAATGTCAACATTAATTTTATGAATATAAACTGTAAATAGTCCGTTAAACTTGTTCATGGCGCAAGGACACAACTCGTGTGTAGGTACATGTACCAGGATTTTCGTCAAATTAAAACATATTTTCCAGGAAGTGTAAATTTTTTATTTTTTTTTCTCTTTTTTTTTTAGTAATTGAGATTTTTATTTTCATTTCTAAACTTCTTGAACGGTAATGCACTTCATAACAGAATATTCAAAGGCTAGGCATTTAAAATATTCAAAATATAAAATTGAAATACTTGATTTGATTGAAAATGATAATAATTCCATGTTACAGCTGTCTCAATTTAGCAAGTGTTTGGGTAAATTAAAAAAAAAAAAAATCATATAATCAAATGGGCGTTAAATAGCTTAATGAAATCTTGGTAAATTTATTAAAAGTGGTCCTTTTCTATTTCAGATCTCCCGACTGTGGCCTCCGCCCCCACTCTTTTTTTGGTTACCATGTACTTTTATTTTCCGCAGTTCTTAAGATAGTAATAAGGCCACGCCCCTCTCAATCTCTTGAGTGGAAAATCGGTAATAGGGGGAGGGGTTGGGCTGATTTGTATGACGTAGTAAGGTCTAAATTAAGAATTTCTGCTTCATAACCCCTCCCCCCCCAGCTTGGAGCTCGGCCTGTACTCATGAGATATCATAGTAAACCTCAACACCTTGGTTTAAAGGCACTTGATTTAATGGACAGTTCTACAAATCATGACACGGGGGTGGGGTGGTGGTGGAAAGCGGAAGGGGGGAAGGGGTAAACAAACAAAACAAAAAAAAAATGATTAAAAACAAAACAAAACAAATCAAGGGCTACTGAAGGGTCCTGAAGAGTTCCTGCTTTATCTGTGTATGTTTGTCGATAGTGGGGAATAATGGGGGGGGGGNGGGGGTGGGTAGGCGAGTTGAAAGGAGTCAGCTTAATGAATGATGGCTGGTCTGCCCCTACTCTCACATCTGTGATAGATTCGTTGTTTACACTTTGATCACATTTATTTTTAACAACTGAGTTATCGGAGGCGTGGAAACTGAAGGGTGATGGGGGGGGGGGCGTTTTTTGTGTATGGCCCCTCTTGATTTTTTGTGTGTGTGTCAATGTAAATATACACCATTGAGATCTGTTGACACTGTTATTTTGTTTCGTTTGTGGAGGTGATATCGTTGAATGACTGTTGATGTCATGGTAATGATGGGTTAATTGTAATGATCGTTTGATATACCGTGGTGATAATTTAATGGCGGTATTGCTGTTATGAAGTATTGCTGAAATAACAGTAACAAAAAAAACACATACTAACGTCTGGTGCATTCTGCCTATAAAGTCTGCCCCGTGAAACTACTTTTTTTTTCTGTATCTCATCATTAACAAAAATTATTAATGGCCTTATTTTTTTTTTTTAAATATCACTAATTTAAAATTACATTCAGTGAAACTTTACCTCACACACTCACACGGCAAACAACCAATACTAACTTATACCTGAGCAACTACGCCTTGCAGAAAAAAATAAAAATAATGAAACAAACCCACGACAACTCCCATTCTGACGGAAGCCCTACCAGAGTCTGTTGGTTACTTTTTATCCTTTAAATGGAAAGGTTGTTGGGGAGTGGCATTTTCGTCCTATTGGATATTTTTTTAAAGTATTTTTTTTTTTGAAGAGTGGCAAGAATTTCTCGCCCAGTATTACGGGCAATAACTCAACAAACTTAAATAAAAGCGTAAATCCGTATGGAAATCAAACAGGGAATATGACTCGGGAATACGGAAAAAAAAAAACAACGACAAAACATTACAGTTTTTACAAATTTAAAATCTCTCATTTGAATTTAATTAATTTTTCTAAAAAAAATCTTTACAGAAACTCTTTCTATGGCAGAGGATTCTTGCGTCCTACGTTCTGACGAGAATGCAAAGACCATGCCGGTCTCAGGACAAGTGATGCAGCGCAGCATTCACGGCCACGGCTTTGAGGGGTATTGTGGGGCATGATGTCCAGCCGCTTTTATTGCCATAACTAGGGCCAGGTACACGTTCGGGCTGAGTGGACTCTGAGTCACGGAGGTTCGGGCCCGTGAATCTCGGTGCGGCAGCCGAGCGTGCAAGCCTTTTGACCACCGTGACCGAAAACGCTACAACATGTCAGACTACAGCATGGATGTTTTATACACTCAAAGACCCCATTAATACAGCACCAGTGCTCCATACACACAGAAACTTCATTACTGCAGCACCAGTGCTCCATACACACAGAGACTCCATTACTACAGCACCAGTGCTCCATACACACAGAAACTCCATTACTACAGCACCAGTGCTCCATACACACAGAGACGCCATTACTGCAGCACCATTGCTCCATACGCACAGAGACTCCATTACTACAGCACCAGTGCTCCATACACACATAGACTATTACTACAGCACCAGTGCTCCATACACACAGAGACTCCATTACTACAGCACCAGTGCTCATACACACATAGACGCCATTACTACAGCACCAGTGCTCCATACACACAGAGACGCCATTACTACAGCACCAGTACTCCATACACACATAGACTATTACTTCAGCACCAGTGCTCATACACACATAGACTATTACTTCAGCACCAGTGCTCATACACACAGAGACTCCATTACTACAGCACCAGTGCTCCATACACACAGAGACTCCATTACTGTAGCACCAGTGCTCCATACACACATAGACGCCATTACTACAGCACCAGTGCTCCATACACACAGAGACACCATTACTGTAGCACCAGTGCTCCATACACACAGAGACGCCATTACTGCAGCACCAGTGCTCCATACACACAGAGACTCCATTACTACAGCACCAGTGCTCCATTACTGCAGCACCATTGCTCCATACACACAGAGACACCATTACTGCAGCACCAGTGCTCCATACGCACAGAGACTCCATTACTGCAGCACCAGTGCTCCATACACACAGAGACTCCATTACTACAGCACCATTGCTCCATACGCACAGAGACGCCATTACTACAGCACCATTGCTCCATACACACAGAGACACCATTACTGCAGCACCATTGCTCCATACGCACAGAGACTCCATTACTACAGCACCAGTGCTCCATACACACAGAGACTCCATTACTACAGCACCATTGCTCCATACGCACAGAGACTCCATTACTACAGCACCAGTGCTCCATACACACAGAGACTCCATTACTACAGCACCAGTGCTCCATACACACAGAGACTCCATTACTGTAGCACCAGTGCTCCATACACACAGAGACGCCATTACTGCAGCACCAGTGCTCCATTACTGCAGCACCATTGCTCCATACACACAGAGACACCATTACTGCAGCACCAGTGCTCCATATACACAGAGACGCCATTACTACAGCACCAGTGCTCATACACACATAGACTATCACTACAGCACCAGTGCTCATACACACATAGACTATCACTACAGCACCAGTGCTCATACACACATAGACTATTACTTCAGCACCAGTGCTCCATACACACAGAGACACCATTACTACAGCACCAGTGCTCATACACACATAGACTATTACTTCAGCACCAGTGCTCCATACACACAGAGACGCCATTACTACAGCACCAGTGCTACATACACACAGAGACTCCATTACTACAGCACCAGTGCTCCATACACACAGAGACTATCACTACAGCACCAGTGCTTCATACACACATAGACTATTACTACAGCACCAGTGCTCCATACACACGAGTTCGCAACAACATGCCTTGACTCCAGCACCAGTTTCCACACACACACAAAGACATCTTACACCAGGCACGTGACAGCCGGCTCCTGTCGATCGTTTAGACGGACATGTCTCGATGCGCGATCACGTGATCGCTGGGAAGATGCGAAGAACTCTTTGGACAACAGAATGGTGAGAAACAATCACATAAACTTGGGTTATCTGAGATGACCTCTGTTGGTACAGACCCCTGACCGATGGTCCTTGTTGGTAAGGGGAAGCAATAACAAACAAAATCTCCTTTCGATATCGTTCAAACAAAACCGTTGTGAAGTAACTGGTTACATTATTATTTCGGAAAGAAACGAAAAAAAAACACGATTTCCAGAGAAGCTAATGAACACCACCCCCCCCCTTTCCAATGTCTGAGGCTTACGTAACAAAAGACGTAGTAAAAGGAGGTTGGAAACAATAATGTATCGTCAAGTTTCTTGTAGTCATGGCAACCTAACAAATTTGCCAACGTCACACATGGGACACTAAGCCGCGTCACTTTAAAAGTCATTATGTTCGCGGTCGCTAAGTTCTGAGGTAGTAGTCCTTAAAAACTTTGAGCAAAAACTAACGTTACGTATTGTTTTTGTTTCCAGTTGGCGGAAATCTATTAATAGAATATGAAGGGAACCTTTCGGCAAAAATTTCATTAAGAAATTAAATTAAAATCCAGGACTTATCTCATATTTTGACTCATCTGAAGAGCTTTTTGCTAATTATACGTGAATTTGATTCAGCTGAGTGGAAGGGACCAAGACAAAAACTTGCTTAAAATTGTTTATCTATACCGTATATGCCGGCGTATTAGACGAATGGGCGTATAAGACCACCCCTCCCCAACTTTTACACTGAAAATATGTTTCGGATATACTCGCCGTATAAGACTAAAACTTTTTCAACACACCACAAAGAAAACTTTAAAAAGCATCCTAGTACCACTGTAAAACTTGACTTCTCATGTCCTGTTGTTTTAATTAAAACTGTTTTTTTACACCTTTTTTTATGGACAGTTTTACTTTCAATCATATCAAAATTCATTGGAGTTTCATCCATATCTCCAATACTACTTAACGCATAGCCATGTTTAGTGCGCTGTTGTATGATGCATCGATGGAAGCTATTTACTTGTGCTATCAAAATCTGCAGGTAATTTTTGGGCAATCTTTGTCTTTTGCCTCAGTACCATATTATGTCTTGCCATGAATCTACTGCACCAGGATGCAGTGGCCTTAAAGTTAAAGCTGTTGCTCTGATCTGGGTTAGATTTGCCCCCCCCCCACTGAAGTGCAAACAATCGTATTTTATTTCTTGTCGTTACATCACCATTTTGGAGGCGCTCATTCACCATGTCCGCTACATGTTTTTCGAGTTCAGGCCGATGTGCGGTGCCTCTTCTTAATGCACACCTACCCCTTGGCACACTCTTTAATGCTTTTTCATTTGCTTTCCAGTGCCGAGCCATCTTTTCTGTCACTCCATATTGTCTTGCAGCAGTGGACTCTTATTATGTTACATTATATACCCGGCGTATAAGACGACCCCACCCCCCCCCGCTCTAGAAAATATTTTCTAGGGCTAAGAAGTCGTCCTATACGCCGGTATATACGGTATATAAAAAAAAGAAAACAATAAACACGTTTTGTTATCTTATCTTATCTTATATGTTACAGACGCTCCTTTTGTACAGAAGATTATTGCGTCCTACGTATTTCTATGAATTGTGTTAAGTCCTGTATTCTTACTAGAGTTTTAAAAGATGATAAAGTGGTGGCTTTCCTGGTTTCTTCAGGCAACCCAAACCACGCCCGAATACCGGACGGAAAGAAAGAAAACTTGTATGTGTTTGTTCTTGAATATGGAATAAGAAAGGTGTTTTTAACTTTATGTCTATTTGAGGGTTGTATTAAGTTATCTTTGTGTTGTATTTCTAAATTAGAATTAATTGCCTTATGTATAATTACTAATTTACTCTTGGTTCTTCTATCCTCTAGTGTTTCAAGGTTTAATGATTTAACTAATGGTGTTACTCTTGTCAGTTTTGAATATTCTCCAGTAATGAATCTGGCAGCTCTTTTTTGGATTTGTTCTAACTTATCAATATTTTCTTTGGTGGATGGGTCCCATACTGAAGATGCATATTCTAGTATAGGTCTCACCAGGGTGAGATAGCATTTTAGTTTTATATCTTTGTTACATTTGTAAAAGTTTCTTTTTATAAAGCCTAAGGTTTTGTTGGATTTTTTAATAACTTCATTGACATGGGGATTCCAAGATAGTTTCTCATTTATTATGACTCCTAAGTATTTCGCATCTTTAGTTTGGGTTAGTTCTTTTCCATGAATGAAGTATTTTGAATTTATTTGTTTCTTTTTCTTTGTTACTCTTAGCAGTTGACATTTTTCTGGGTGGAAGGACATACTCCAGTTAGTTTCCCATTTTATTAATTCATCTAAGACTTTTTGTAAGATTTTGCTATCTTGTTCTGACTTGATTGTTCTATAGATTATACAATCATCAGCAAATAACCTAACTTTAGTTTTATGCGTGCGTGACGCACGCATTTATTATATTACAACCGAACATATTTGACGAGAGGCCTGAAAGAAATCTACTTATCTGCCTACTTAAAATATATTTTTTTTAAACCCACTAAACTTGTTATGTAGTCAAGAGCCACAGAAGATTTATAAAATGGGTCAATTTGTCCATTTCTTATGAAATAATGTTGGAATCGCGTCATCTAGATTAAAAATACACGCGAGGCGCCGTCTTAGCAATAATTTTCTGGTCCCCAAATTTTTAATTCAAATCACGGATGTGAGGGTGGGGGGGGGCCGTGTATATTTGCGACGCCCGATACATTAATAGTGACGTGGAAGTAACTCCATCACGGCAACAGGTCTCGGGCTTAGTGGGGATGTGCTAACCACATTAGCAGAAGTTACTTTGTGTTCTTCGTGGTCCGCGCAGTCCTAAACATGGACCAAATACATGGCCATGGACCAAATACATGGACCAGATACATGGCCATGTACCAAATACATGGCCATGGACCAATTACATGGCCATGGACCAAATACATTGACCAAATACATGGTCATGGACAAAATACATGGCCATGGACCAAATACATAGCCATGGACCAAATACATGGCAATGGACCAATTACATGGCCATGGACCAAATACATGAACCAAATACATGGCCATGGACCAAATACATGGCCATAGACCAAATACATGACCATGGACCAAAAACATGGCCATGGACCAAATACATGGCCATGGACCAAATACATGGCCATGGACCAAATACATGACCATGGACCAAATACACGGCCATGGACCAAATACATGGCCATGGACCAAATACTTGCCCATGTACCAAATACATGACCATGGATCAAAAACATGGCCATGGACCAAATACACGACCATGGACCAAATACATGGCCATGGACCAAATACATGGCCATGGACCAAATACATGACCATGGACCAACTACATGGCCATGGACCAACTTCATGGTTATGGACCAAATACATGACCATGGACCAAATACATGGCCATGGACCAAATACATGGCCATGGACCAAATACAAGGCCATGGACAAAGTACATGGCCATGGACCAAAGACATGGCCATGGACCAAATACATGGCCATGGACCAAAGACAAGACCATGGACCAAATACAGGGCCATTGACCAAATACATGGCCATGTACAAAATACATGGCCATGGACCAAATACATGGCCATTGACCAAATACATGGCCATGGACCAAATACATGGCCATGGACCAAATACACGGCCATGGACCAAATACATGGCCATGGACCAAATACATGCCCATGTACCAAATACATGACCATGGATCAAAAACATGGCCATGGACCAAATACATGACCATGGACCAAATACATGGTTATGGACCAAATACATGGCTATGGAACAAATACATGGCCATGGACCAAATACATGGCCATGGACCAAATACATGGCCATGGACCAAATACATGGCCATGGACCAAATACATGGCTTCACGGTTTAAACAACACCCACGGCGCTCGTAAAGCCTGAACTCTCATAGAGCGACACACATGCATAGAACATACATGGCCATGGACCAAATACATGGCCATGGACCAAATACATGGCCATGGACCAAATACATGACCATGGGCCAAATACATGACCATGGACCAACTACATGGCCATGGACCAACTTCATGGTTATTGACCAAATACATGGCCATGGACCAAATACATGACCATGGACCAAATACATGGCCATGGACCAAATACATGGCCATGGACCAAATACATGGCCATGGACCAAAGACAAGCCCATGGACAAAATACATGGCCATGGACCAAATACATGGCCATGGAACAAATATATGGCCATGGACCAAAGACAAGGCCATGGACCAAATACAGGGCCATGGACCAAATACATGGCCATGGACCAAATACATGGCCATGGACCAAATACATGGCCATGGACCAAATACATGGCCATGGGCCAAATACATGGCCATGGACCAAATACATGGCCATGGACCAAATACATGACCATGGACCAAATACATGGCCATGGACCAAATACATGGCCATGGACCAAATACATGGCCATGGACCAAATACATGACCATGGATAAAAAACATGGCCATGGACCAAATACATGGCCATGGACCAAATACATGGCCATGGACCAAATACATGACCATGGACCAAATACATGGTTATGGACCAAATACATGGCCATGGAACAAATACATGGCCAGGGACCAAATACATGGCCATGGACCAAATACATGGCCATGGACCAAATACATGGCCATGGACCAAATACATGGCCATGGACCAAATACATGGCCATGGACAAAATACATGGCCATGGACCAAATACATGGCCATGGACCAAATACATGGCTTCTCGGTTTTAAACAACACCCACAGCGCTCGTAAAGCCTGAACTCTCATAGAGCGACACACATGCATAGAACATACATGGCCATGGACCAAATACATGGCCATGGACCAAATACATGGCCATGGACCGAATACATGGCCATGGACCAAATACATGGCCATGGTCCAAATATATGGCCATGGGCCAAATACATGGCCATGGACCAAATACATGGCCATGGACCAAATACATGGCTTCACGGTTTTAAACAACACCCACGGCGCTCGTAAAGCCTGAACTCTCATAGAGCAACACACATGCATAGAACATACATGGCCATGGACCAAATACATGGCCATGGACCAAATACATGGCCCAAATACATGACCATG
>MUZC01004631.1:10594-33826 GCA_002072015.1 Radix auricularia | reverse complement strand
ATTAACGATTTTACTTTTACATAACTGTGGAAACACTTTTTCCCGTTGTGGGTTTTTACTGTGGACCAAATACATGGCCATGGACCAAATACATGGCCATGGACCAAATTCATGGCCATGGACCAAATGCATGGCCATGGACCAAATACATGGCCATGGATCAAATACATGGCCATGGACCAAATACATGGCCATGGACCAAATACATGGCCATGGACCAAATCCATGGCCATGTACCAAATACATGGCCATGGACCAAATACATGGCCATGAACCAAATACATGGCCATGGACCAAATACATGGCCATGGACCAAATACACGGCCATGGACCAAATACATGGCCATGGACCGAATACATGGCCATGGACCAAATACATGGCCATGGACAAAATACATGGCCATGGACCAAATACATGGCTTCACGGTTTTAAACAACACCCACGGCGCTCGTAAAGCCTGAACTCTCATAGAGCGACACACATGCATAGAACATACATGGCCATGGACCAAATACATGGCCATGGACCAAATACATGACCATGGACCAAATACATGGCCATGGACCAAATACATGGCTTCACGGTTTTAATCAACACCCACGGCGCTCGTAAATCCTGAACTTTCATAGAGCGACACACATGCAAAAAACATACATGGCCATGGACCAAATACATGGCCATGGACCATATACATGGCCATGGACCAAATACATGACCATGGACCAAATACATCGCCATGGACCAAATACATGGCCATGGACCAAATACATGGCCATGGACCAAATACATGGCTTCACGGTTTTAAACAACACCCACGGCGCTCGTAAAGCCTGAACTCTCAAAGAGCGACACACATGCATAGAACATACATGGCCATGGACCAAATACATGGCCATGGACCAACTACATGGCCATGGACTAAATACATGGCCATGGACCAAATACATGGCCATGGACCAAATACATGGCCATGGACCAAATACATGGCCATAGACCAAATACATGGCCATGTACCAAATACATGGCCATGGACCAAATACATGGACATGGACCAAATACATGACCATGGACCAAATACATGACCATGGACCAAATACATGGCCATGGACCAAATACATGGCCATGGACCAAATACATGGCTTCACGGTTTTAAACAACACCCACGGCGCTCGTGAAGCCTGAACTCTCATAGAGCGACACACATGCATAGAACATACATGGCCATGGACCAAATACATGGCCATGGACCAAATACATGGCCATGGACCAAATACATGACCATGGACCAAATACATAGCCATGGACCAAATACATGGCTTCACGGTTTTAAACAACACCCACGGCGCTCGTGAAGCCTGAACTCTCATAGAGCGACACACATGCATAGAACATACATGGCCATGGACCAAATACATGGCCATGGACCAAATACATGGCCATGGACCAAATACATGGCCATGGACCAAATACATGGCTATAAACCAAATACATGGCCATGGACCAAATACAAGGCCATGGACAAAGTACATGGCCATGGACCAAAGACATGGCCATGGACCAAATACATGGCCATGGACCAAATACATGGCCATGGACCAAATACATGGCCATAGACCAAATACATGGCCATGTACCAAATACATGGCCATGGACCAAATACATGGCCATGGACCAAATACACGGCCATGGACCAAATACATGGCCATGGACAAAATACATGGCCATGGACCAAATACATGGCCATGGACCAAATACATGGTTATGGACCAAATACATGGCCATGGACCAAATACATGGCCATGGACCAAAGACAAGACCATGGACCAAATACAGGGCCATTGACCAAATACATGGCCATGTACAAAATACATGGCCATGGACCAAATACATGGCCATGGACCAAATACATGGCCATGGACCATATACATGGCCATGGACCAAATACATGACCATGGACCAAATACATGGCCATGGACCAAATACATGGCCATGGACCATATACATGGCCATGGACCAAATACATGACCATGGACCAAATACATGGNATTAACGATTTTACTTTTACATAACTGTGGAAACACTTTTTCCCGTTGTGGGTTTTTACTGTGGACCAAATACATGGCCATGGACCAAATACATGGCCATGGACCAAATACATGGCCATGGACCAAATACATGGCCATGGACCAAATACATGGCTTCACGGTTTTAAACAACACCCACGGTGCTCGTAAAGCCTGAACTCTCATAGAGCGACACACATGCATAGAACACAAACACACGCATGAGAGGACGAACACGCGCACATGCAAGAGAGGGCACAACACAAATAAACACATACACAAACACACGCATGAGAGGACGATCACACGTATACGCAAGAGAGGGCACAAACACAGATAAACGGACACACACACACACACACAAACACACACACACACACACACAACTTTAGAGTGATGAGTTTTTAAGCCTCAGTGTCAGGGTCTTTATTTCAATATTTAAAAGTTCAGCTGTTGGAATAAGGAGACTATTTGGGGCACTTTTAGCTGGAATAAAGACAGTAGGGGCAGTGGCGTCGCTAGGGGGTCGCGGAGGGGGCGGGCCGCCCCGGGTGACACCATCAGGGGGGTAACACCAGACAGTAAAATTCTATATATTCCCGTTATTTGGCACTGGAAAATTTGGAGGAGTTCTATGGGTTAAATCATGATGGGGTGACACCAGGAGCTACCGCCCCAGGTGACACCATCAGCTACCGCCCCGGGTGACACCAACCCTAGTGACGCCTCTGAGTAGGGGCTGAAGACAAACTTTCATCACAAGATATTTATAAGTTGAACAAAGTTGTCGCAGATGTAAAAGGTAATGAATTAATTTTTTTAAAAAAATACTCTGAGACCTGCACGCGAAGACAAAGTACGAGACTTAACATGTATTTTTGGTCGAGTCGTGTTTTTGATACCACGGTTATAGAAAACGAAACAATATATATATATATATATTATTTTTTTTTGTGTAAATGTCAGTTTTTAAAAATCCTTTATAGTGACTCGTGGCGTCTGCTTGATGGTTTGCCGAAAAAACGTTTGATCGATTTCAATCAACTTTACCGTAAGCTAGTTAGCTGAAATTATGCAGGCAGGCTCATGCTGACGATTAAAATGATCTATCAAAATTTCAGATCGATCGAATGTACTGTCCTTTAATTAATGAAATTTTCGATTATGTCCCATGTATCTCCATGTAGCATGTACATTTCTGAGCTACAGTGTCGCGGTGCGTATTATATTGAACAACTTTTTAAATATTTTCCTGTCGTGCGTCGCATTGCATATTATATTGACCCTTATTTTTTTAAAAATGTATTCTCATTCTTTAAATATTTATGCTAGTCTGTATCGCGGTGCGCATAATATATTTAACAAGTATTATTACCCTTTTCTCGATATTAAATCGAGCTAAAATTTGGCAGGCAGACTGTAGTAGTTTTTTAAAATATTTTTTAAATACTATAAATGCTTTATATATGAGACGTAAGTAAAGTTTTCAATGGTCGAGTGATGCTTATATACAGGGTTTATAGTAAATAACTTATTTTTTTACTGGGTTTTAAAAAACTTTTTTTTTTTAATTATAAAAAAAGAAGTGAAACTGCATGCTGACTTATTTCAATGATCGCATTTGTGCTGATGATTTGGTGCGTTTTTTGGTACCTCATCAACAACAAATTGTGACAGTGTCAATACGCTAGAAACGATTACACGCCACAGTTAGATACGACTTTTGATTTCAGATTCCACGAAGAAGATTCAGTTCAAAAAAGAAACTCATCCTCAAGTCACTGACTTATATTTAAAGGGCCTCCACGGAGAAGTCCTTGTAACACTGTCATCCCAAGACAACACACAACACGAAAGCCGTATTTAAGCGCGAACCCATTTTCGGATTAACCGCACGCCCCCCCCCCCACCCCGGCAGCGGGTATGTGGTGTGATTATTGCCTGGTCCGTCACAACGTCCTCCCTGGTTCGCTCCCCACCACCGCCTCCCATTGTTCTCAATACTACTACTATAGGGGGTTTGAGACAGCAGGCGGTGTGATAAAGTCTTCAACTTTTCAGAGATTGTTTATCTCAACCGGGATGAACCTCTTTTCCTGCAGTTAATTGATTCACCAATGATAACGTTGGCCAGGAGGTGGGATAAGGCTGTAGAGTAGGTTCTAACTCTACATGGTGGATTGATAATGGCTTAGGTTATGAAATAAATAGGGCTGCGGAATTTAACGATTAATTTTTCGATTAATCGTTTACAATTTTACAGACCGTCTAGTTTTAAAATAATTTCAATTGATAAAAGTTTGATTAAAATTTAAGAAATTTTTCGTTTTTTTTTCCTTTCAATTTATTAAAAATAATTAATAAACTAAACAATATAAGAGCCTACATCTCAGGATCCGTGTCACTGAGGAACATAGTACAACATTCACTAGCAGTTTAAAAAGTTCAAAATATAATTTTTCTATGTTTTTTTAGACAGTGGAAATAACGCAATAAAACAAAAAAACATGTCAATTACATGTTTTTGTTACTTCCCTTGAGATGTTTGGATTTAATCAGAATTAAATTTTTATTCATGAAATTGATCGTTAATTTTTCAAAAGTTAAAGATTAAATTAAAATTAATCGTTACCAGCCCTGTAAATCAATGAAGTAAATTTATGAAATATAAACCTTTTTTATGATTGATTTTTTTCCCCTTCTTAGTATTTAAACGCTTGGCATTAGTCTAATATTGTACGTTTATTTTCTTTTAGCTTCAAAAATGTCACTGACTTTTGGACTTGCGAATAAGGGCGAAGCAGGTCATTTAAGCCTAGGGCGTGTTTAAAACTTTGCCTGCCCTGACCTGAAACCACTCACAAGTCATATAAAATTGGCGCCCCATAAATGTGTTCAAATAACAGCCCTGGGAGGATCAACCACTTCGAGATCTCTCGTCCCCACCCCTTTCTTGTATCGATGTGCACCACCTGAAAACAAGCTTGTTCTTCTCATTTTTAGAATTCATAGTTTATCTATACGATTATACGTGATACCTTTAACTGAGCTCTTATAACACGCTTGTTCTTCTCATTTTGAGAATTGATAGTTCATCTATAAGTGATACCTTTAACAGAGCTCTTATAACACGCTTGTTCTTCTCATTTTGAGAATTGATAGTTCATCTATAAGTGATACCTTTAACAGAGCTCTTTTAACACGCTTGTTCTTCTCATTTTGAGAATTGATAGTTCATCTATAAGTGATACCTTTAACAGAGCTCTTACAACACGCTAGGAAATAGCTGTATCACACTATGTATTCGCTATGGGCAGGGCCGGATTCATACTTGATTGGGCCCTAGGCTTATCTTATATATTACAGACGCTCCTTCGGTACAGAAGATTAGTGCGTCCCACGTATATCTATGGCTTGTGTTTAGTCCTGTATTCTTAGTAGATTTCTATTAAAGTGTTGGCTTTCCTGGTTTCTTCAGGCAACCAATTCCACGCCCAAATACCGGATGGAAAGAAAGAAAACTTGAGATATGGGGGGNGGGGGGGGGGGGGCAAGAAGCTATAGCTTGTATAGCAAATTGGTAAATCCATCACTGGCTATGGGGCTTTCCGAGCACATCTCTCAATGGTAGAATTTTAATTTAAAAAAAAATCTTTACCGAATATTCTTTCGCCTTAAGTTCTTATCATTCTTGTCAGGCCGTGCTGACTCATGCAGGGCTCACCAGGCTTGTCCATAGGAATGTTTTTCCTATGGGAAACGTCCCATGGGATGGGATGGGATGGGACAGGCATAAATTGCCATGGGATGAGATGGGACCCAAAAATATGTCCCATTGACAAGCCTTGGGTTCACAGTCCACTGTTTTGAGAGTAGTTTATGACTCGATGAGTCCCTAACTAATATCAAGTACATATTCGGAGCTTGGGGTGGTCCCAGATATACTTAACCGCGGAAACAATCGCTGCCTTCAGAGGGATTCGAACCGACGACTCGAGGTACGTCAGCCGAGCGCGCTTGTCTCTGCGCCACGTATTATAAGCTTGTTGAGGTCACTCCGGCCTACGTTTATCGTAGTCAGACCATGGATTGACGTCCAATTAAACTCTCTGCTGTTTCAACAAATGGCGGACTGGCAGCACCCTGAACTTGACATTTACGGTAGTGACCACTCACTGACCACCTAATTGAAGCAAGGTGTTAACTGACCATCGATTTTTGTCGCGGTCAGGGGAATGAAAGAACACGTAATAAACACGTTAGAATTAAAAAGGTTTACATATTTAATGAGCTTTATTTAGCCATGAATTATTTGGGTTAATTTGCGAGATTGTTAGGAAGATGGACCAACTTTCATTATGTCTCATGGGTAGGTAACTTGTTACTTAATTTGTTGATGTTCATCAGACGTGGACGGATCGAATTATTACCCTACTGTGGTGTTAGTAGGTCGTGGGAACGCAGAAGTATTTGTTTTCTAGATCACAGAAAAAACGTTTTTTTTTGTTTTTTTTTTAATTTAAAAAATTAAAAAAAGTTACAATTTACTAAAATATTTCGTATGCTACAAATTTAATATTAAATAAATCCATAAATTAATTTTTTTACAAAAGTCTAAAACTAGCATAAAATAATATAAACATCAATTAATTAAAATAAAATTTAAATAAATATATTCAGAATGATAATAGCAAGCAATACTATTAATAAATTAAAATTATGAAATAAATAATATAATAAATACCAATAATTAGTAAAGTAAGTCGATTGTAAAGGAAGCGTGCAACGGAGTGTACGTAGTTCAAAGGATAAACTAATACGGAAACACGCCATACATTCTAACTCACTCAGAAAAGAGCGGATTAGATGAAAGAACACAGCTGAGAAGAGGCGTTACGACAAGATTCACTCAAAAAATTCGAGCTCATGACCATCGGAACGCCAGTCGAGCGCGCTTGCCACTCGACCACCGTGGCCCCCGCGGCCCCACCAACCCCCAACCACTAAGTCTTGTGGTAAACTACATGTAAAAAAATCTCTATTTTTTAAAATTAAAAGGTCTGAAGGGGTCGGATGAAAGGGTCTTGCATGCCGTAGATATATGCTATTACCATACAGAAGAACATATTGGTGAGTTGCTATGAGGGACCACGGTGCTCTCATCCGCCATTGATCCCCTTACTAGTGCCAGGTACCCATTTGGAGATGGGTGGACTCAGGGGCACCCTTGTCCCGGGAAAGCAAGTCTCTGCTTTCACCGAGATACGAACCCGTGCCTCTCGGAACGCTAGCCGAGCGGCATGGCACGCAGCTCGATGATCCGCAAGCCAGACTTACCTTTCGTTGGTCAGTACAACGCCAACACCATGGACCATGTCCATCAGCCTCCTAGCCATGGTACGTTGCCTGTTCAATTCGGCATACAGACTGAAAGAGAGAGTGCGCAATCCAGAAGTGAGTACTCATACGTCAAAATAAAATTTTAAACATATTTTTTAAATATTCATTAAAAAAGACACTTATTATTTGTATATGAAGTTACGGACTGCCAAAAAAACAACTAAGGGAGCACAACAAGAAACTAACAAACTACAAATAAAAACTATCAATACTATATTTTATATGTGGCCGCCCATAAATGACGTCACGCACATAGTTGGGGGAGAGAGTCACATTTTTGTGAGATGTGTGACGAGGAGGAGGGAGGTCTTTACGAACTTTGACGTCACATCAAAACGGGCAACAATCAATAATAGTTATACTTAAATATTTGATTGCATACAATTCATTTAATGACGTCTTACATGGTGGCTTCATGCGTGTTACGATATAAGAGTGAAGCCTTACACTAGATAAATATTTAAATGACAAAAAAATGTGATTTGAAAATGCTCTTTATCAAATAAAAACACGGTTTTATTGAAGGGCTTTGGTAGTTGGGGGGGGGGGGCGAAGCTTTGTGTCGTCATACTGAAGAGACTCTAACGTTTTGCGATGACGTGTGACGAGGGGCTATGGGGGTGGGTGGGGGCGAAGCTTTGTGTCGTCATACTGAAGAGACTCTAACGTTTTGCGATGACGTGTGACAAGGGGGCATGAATGGGGGGGTGTTAAAAATCGGCCAAAATCACGTGACGTCATTTATGGACGGCCCCTAGGGCGCCGTAAAAGAAAACTCACCTTCGGTACCTTTCTAGTTCTGGATTTCGAGCGGCTGATCTTTTCACCTGCCTCCAGATGGACAAGCCCTGGTCAGATGCATGCTTGAATCCAGCCTCGATCTCATCACACATCTCACTGTCCACCCCAAGACAATTGAGCCTGATTAATAAAAAAAAATTTTCATGAGAAAATTTACAACGTAACTTTTTTTGTGTGTGGAGCGGCTGGACAAGAAATGAAAGCTTAGAAATTGACGTGGGCACGCTTGAGATACAAGCGACAGATCTGGATAATAATTAAGGGATGCACCAGATTAAATTTAAAAAAAAAAACAACAACCGAGCCGGATTCGGCCGGATTTATGAAGTGAAATCCGGCCGGGGTCGAAGCCGGATCAGCATTTGTAAAAGTGGCCGGATTCCGGATTTGCCGGAGCCAAGTCTGGTACGCCTCTTACCTTTATAATTCAGAAAAAACTTTCGTTAGGTCAGTGTAAGGCGCTGGTGTCTAGGACCACTGAACAAATTGGCATGAGAATAATTGTTTTAATTGCTCCGGGCAATTAAAAAAAAACAACAAAAAACTTAAACAAAAGCGGGTGATGACGTTGTTAGGCTTGCTACATATTGACAATGTCGCAAGGAGGTGATGTTAAAATGGCATTAGAACTAGGTCTCGATATCAGCAATGTACATCATTTGCTATGTATGTTCGTTCCGTCCGTGCGACCGTTCGTAACGCTACTAATTTTTAAAAAAAGCAGCGTGACGCGACACGCCCTGGGTGACACTAGGATGCGTGACGCTACACGCCCTGGGTGACACTAGGATGCGTGACGCGACTGGACACTTAGATAGTAAGAAAGAAAAAAATGAATTATACTTACAGAGCTGCTTCTATTTCTGCGTCCAATGATTTTATTGAGTTTATCACATCGGCCAACTGGTTCTGAATGTTTTCCATCTTCTGGATCAATCTACAGTGACGATGGAAACAAAACACATTTACAATTACCATGTACAATTAACATTGATTAGCACAAGTGAATGACAGGAACTGCTTCTCTGGACCACACTACCACCAGCGTTTCCTTTAAGCTGCCTGGCCGCGCACATATCTTAGCAACACCGCGCAGAATTTTAGAAATACCGCGTAGAAAATTTTGTATAACATTGCAACAAACAAATGGATCTTTGAACATTATCTTTTTTTTTTTTTTGTTGAAAACTTTTCACATGATCCAACGAACCTTAGAAGGAACTTTGCCTGCCAACCTACATCAAGTCTATACCATCACGACAACCTATCAATCTCAACGGTGGCCACAGATGAACTAATAACCTCTAGCAGCCCATTGGAACTCGAGATGGATGGCTTTGGGGTTTGTTTGCATTTAGCTTTTTCCACAGAACAGACATCAATACGACGTCATGATTAGACCGAAGTCATCTAAAATCTTCGAGTTATCCTCCACCATTTTTGCAGACCTTCGCTTGAATCTGGAAACAACTCTAACAAAACCCCGCTATGATGTCGGCATCCGATTATTACTTCTTGGAAGACTGTAACGTGTTTAGTTTGACCCCCGTTCACTCTTGTAGGCTTTATTTAAACAACAATCTCTTTCTCTCAAAGAAAATATTGAAGTCCTCGGTTAACACAAATAACTTTAATGCAGCAACTGAACGTATGTACACTTTTTACAAATAAAACTTATCAATGAGAACTAAGTAAAGTCATCTCTCTCTCTGGCTCTTGCCTATAACGTACTCATGCATTCTGGGACAGTTCTTCGTCTCATCACGTGATCTCTTTCAACCAATCATTTCTCACGTTACAAAGACATGTCTTAATTCACATTCCCGCTCACACAAAAGCAAAGACATTAATCGTATCTTTGAAGCAGCTAAAAGAAGGCAGACAACGTCATGCACTGCATTGATATTTTAATTTGTATCCTAAGGTAGTCGATAAAAAGAAAGTTCTTGTGTATATAGTTTTTTTTGTTTTTTTTTGAAAGGCAATGCTGCAATTATGATTTTTTTTCCAGATCTCTTTCTTATATTTTGAAATCAATAGCCATGTTTTATAATTTTATAAATTACCTTCAATACCGCTGTATCTTATGCTAATCTTAATTTTTTTTTTCGCCAGGTTGTCAAAAAAGATCACCTTTGAAATTTTAAACTGTGAATCATATTGAAGGTTTAAAACACATCTCTTGCAGACATTGAAGGCAGGCGAAGAAGTTACAAATTTCCCAGTTGTTGAACAAAGTCAATTTTAAAAAAAACAACACTTTAATTGTGGATTCCCACAGCCACTGATAAACTTTCAAACAGCCATTCGTAGACATTCAAACATAAGTTATGACTCACCACACCCATTGACAGACAGTCAACCAACACAAATGTGTATAACTCACGTTCGTTGCAAGGCCTCGCCTTCTGAGATTGAACCCCCGCTCTCAGCACCATGGGATAAAAGAACAAGCACCAACGTTAAGGTTGCCAGGCAGCAAGATGACTCCATCCGTGTGTACAGAAACCTGGGGAAGAGAAGGTTGAGCTTTTCACGTCTCTTGTCGTCTCTTTTGGTGTCAATGGCATTCGGTACATTAACAATGGCATTTAGTAAGTGACAATGGCAGTCAGAACATTAACAATGGCATTTAGTGCAGTGACAATGGGTCATTCGGTAAATTAACAATGGCATTTAGTACAATGCCGATATGTTAGGTGTTAGTCACATATGATTACAGTCACTGTATGGATCTTAGGCAAAGCATTTAGATACAATGCCGATGATGAAAATCAAAGTACGCGTTGAGTGTCGGGTTACTCCGAAGTGACCATTTCGTCCACCTCAATTTACTAGTAACGCCACTGAGCGGTGCAAGTTTAGGGCCAGGAGCGCCAGTGCGGATTAGCAAAGGAAACGCTAAGAACGCAGCGGACGCCAGCTCTGAGGAAACCTTCCAGTGGGGGTAACACCCGAGGTAGGTCTTTGATGATCCCCCGCATTGCGGCAATCCTAACCATTGAGACTCGGGTGCTTTGCCAGGTTGGCGCCAAAGTGTTAGAGGGTCGATGTAAGGAAAATTGCCACCTCTCTTTCGGGAGGTCAACTTAGTGCGAGGCGTTTTCGACGTGTGTTCTGGACGCCCAGGTGGCCGCTTCCAGAAGCGAACGCTTCTGGGGGGGGGGGGTCTTCTCAGACCAGAGAGCTGAGAGGGTTTTTCATGAAGCCCCATGAAGAGTGCAGGCTCGGGACTGCTGTTTTTCTTTCACATGTAGAATCATTAGTACAGTAACAATAATTGCATTCGGTACATTAATAATGGCATTCAGTAAAGTAACATGAACACATTTTTGTGGTCTCAATTCCTTTTAAAACGTGTAAACTTAGAGTCCCGCGGGATGCATCAGGCCCAGAGTAAAATTATATCAGGCCTTATAGATCTTGATAATATAATTTGTTTCGAGCTATATTATTTGAAAAATATTTGAATGGCCCTGAGAAAGCGCAAATCAATTTCCCAAATGCCTCTATCGAAATAGCGAAAATAAGAAGCTGTGAAGTGAGTGAAAATTCGTTGGTCAGTTTGTCGTTATGAGTTGGCACTTTAGCCGATTGGGTGAATGGCCAAGATATCACACACAAATTTCCCGCTACAGCTTGCGTGATATAAAATAAAGCGCCCGTAATTAGATGCAGTGTATTTTTGAAAAAAAAAAAGATATAAGACTAGCCTTGAGAATGACCAGAAGAAAAATTGATTATGAAAAAAATCTTTTTTTTCAATGCCACAGACGGACTAAATATATGTTAAATAAAGGAAAATCCCCTTCCTAGACTATGCTGGCCAATGGGGCAGGTGAAGCTGCGTTCTCAAGAACCTATAGCCACAGCGTACGAAGGGTATTTGTGACTACTAGCTCAATGCCCGACCGCCTTTTCTTACCACAACTGAAGTCAGGCCCCCTTTCGGAGCTGGGTGGATACAGGTACGCCCGTAGACTTCGGGAACAAGACGCGCTGCCTTCACCGAGACACGAACCCGTTATTCCTGGTATTACATTTTTTTATTTACTTATGTCAAGGTTAAAAAAAGGGGGATTAAACTAGGCGCTGCGGAAATTAACGATTAATTAACCGATTAATCGTAAAAATTATAATCGATTAAATCAATTTGATCGATTAAAATTTAAGAAAAGATTACTAACATTTTTTTGTCAATTTATTAATTTTTGTTAATTACATACTTTCTTTCAAAGTTAATAATATCTATTTAGACGTGCATACGTAGACAAAAATGTTTGTCTTTGTTAATTCTCGTATGGCTGAACGAATTTGCTGTATTTCGTCACCTAATTTAGGAGCAATGGATTCACCGCGACTTAACCGATTTCGCGAAATAATGATTAGCAACTTAACGGGATATATATATATGCTTTATAAAAATATAATTAATCGAAATTATTCGATATGTCGATTTATTTTTTACCAATTATTCGCATAAACACATTGCCTGAAAGATACACTTGCTCTAAAGGCCGTGGTGCGGAGAGTATATTTTAAAAAAAAGGTAATAAAAACTCGAATGAGTATTTGGACGCAATTTCCAACAAATAATTTCCGACTTTTTTTTTATTCAATGGAAATCATTCTAGATAACCTTAAAAGTAATTTCAATTCAATAATTCTGAAAGTAAACTAAAAATAAAAATTATTGCTATCTACAAATTGCTGATAAAATTGCGGAAGTCTAACGGAAGGTGATTTTTCCAGAAATTCCTTCTCCAACATTGTTCTAAATATATTAGCTATCGTTTGGCGTTTATTCCCGATCGATGTTATTGATTTTTTTCGTTCACTATCGCATATTTTTTCTATGAAGACATACCCCCTCACATTACGTCACACCAAGAATGTGTCAATATAATGCGCACCACGAAACAGTCTAACATTAGCATTCACAAAGCGGGAAAACCCCATTAACTATCATTCTAGATTACACTGACAGTCATATAAAATCAATAATTTTGAAACTAAACTAAGCAATTGCTAGCTAAAAATTGCTGCTAAAATTACGGAAGTTGAACCAAAAGAGATTTCTCAGAAATTCCTTCTCAAACATTGTTCTAAATATTATTTGCTATTGTCTGGCTTTTCTTTCAACCCAATAGATGTTATGGTTGGCGAGAAATTGGCCAATTTCTGATATTTTTTCGTTTTTAGAAATTTTCCAGGAATTCCAGTAAATCTTTTCGGTATTTTTTGGCCGTGTGCTCATCGTTGGGACCTCCTTAACATATATGCAAAAGACCCGAACTCTCTATCTAGTATGGTTCAGGAGGATTTGCATCATTGAGCTTGAACAGACAGGACAGACATTCCAATATATTAACGCAATTTTTTCCAATGAGGAAATTACGTTCAAAAACAATATCGAAACATGGAGAGAAAAGAACGACTAACATTCTAATTTGTTAGTGCAATGCCGGATTTACCTATTTGCTAATGCTAAACAAGCTATAGCTTAGGGCCCTCGAATTTTTTGGGGAACCCCCGGAATATATATATATATTTTCATATTTAGACCTGACATAGAATATGTGGACTTGAAAAGTCAAAAGGGTCTTAATTTCTCAAATAGCTTAGGGCCCCATCAAGTCTAAATACGGCCCTGTGATAGTTCCATTGTCTTCTGGGTTGTTGCTTCGTCTTGTTGTATGATGGAAATATAGACTAACGAGCAACAAAGCCCGTCCATGGACGTTCCGCCGTCGTTTAGAGTGGCATGTTGTAGCCAATGTTCCCTCTGAGGTTCATTGGCTTGTGTGCAAATTGTGAAAAACAATCTCGTGTGCAAAGTTGCGCGGAAACCTTTTTTTTGCTATATTTTACAAAATTTACTGTGAGGAAATTCTAAACTGCTGCGCAGCGTTTGTCGGATATCTGCGCTGCCACGCAGCTTAAAGGGAACATCGGTTGTAATTCCCTTCAACAGCCGGACATACATGTGCATCACGTCAAAAATAATATCCATTATAGTTTTAATAAATAACCTGTAAAAACAACGTTTTTGACAATAAATCACAACGCGAACCGCTCAAAATAAAATCTGGGGGGGGGGGGGGGGGGGTGCACCAAAAAAAAACAATAATTAAAAAAAACAAAACTTCTTTTCGAACGTCCGCTTAAACTTGTTCAATATGTAAATGAGCTTTAAATTTTCTGATTGGCTGTGGGAGTCTGTAGGAGTTTGAGGGAGCAAATGATATCGATGACCGGACAAAAAATGGCCTTTTATTTTATAGGATCAACAAAGCCCATCCATCAACGTTCTGCCGTTGTTTTGGTGGCATGTTGTACCTCCCCTCAAACAACAGTCGCGACCGCCATAAATATGCATCACCTCAAAAATACTATTAATAACACATAAAAACAAAATTTTTGACTATAAATCTCAACGCGAACCGCTCAAAATAAAGTCTTTGAAAAAAATCTTGCACAAAAAAAAAAAAAATAATAAATTTAAAAAAATAACTCGCTTTGGACGTCCACGTGAACTTGTTCAATATGTAAATGAGATTTAATTTTTCTGATTGGCTGTGGGAGTCTGTAGGAGTTTGAGGGAGCAATCGCTATCGATGACCGGACAGAAAATGGCCTTTTATTTTATAGGATGATGCTCTGCAGTTTGTCTCACAACTAGAGTTGCATACCAATTTCATGATTTTAAAATCAAATAATCCGTGTCTACAAGAAAGAACCAATCAAAAGCTTTCGTTTTTTCGTGTCACTTACTCTTTGTCAGTCGTCATATGACAACTTGCATGTAATGTCAATTCGAGTTTCAGTCTTTGTGTTCTTCCTTGTGTTACTTTGAGGCGTTGTTTGTTAGTAAATCTACTCTTAGCGTTAGACAACTGTAATATTTTATATATATCTCTCTTTCTCTCTCTCTCTCTCTCTCTCTCTTTTTTTTTTTTCTCACACTCATTTTGTTTGGCATAGTTTCAGAGTAAATAATTAACTAGAAGAAGGAAGCAGATCCAAAACAAAAAAGAGAATAGTGTCAGGTTATTCGAAAGCACAATTTCGAAAAATCATATTTTATTCCCCACCGGGTCTAGAAACCGGTGGTAGGAAGGGGCGGTAAAGGATGACCAAAAATTTGTTTACGGGAACGCGCGGATGGTTTTATTGCGACTTATGCAAATTGACCGTCAGAATGCTGGGACCAAATTCTGTCGTCTGGACTACTTTGCAAAACTGATCTCCAGGAGATGTTTGACCTATTGGCGCTTTGTCTGATTGCTCTTTAGGACTCGTTTCTTTCAATTTTCACACTGAACACTTTTTTTCTGCTATGTATTTTAGATACGAAATGGATTTTGATGTGTTCGGCAAGAATTATATTTGTGCTCGAAATTCAAACATTTATTTCGGATGATTTTAAAAGACTTCAATTAGTTTCCTTGCCTTTTTCTGGACTTCAAATCTTGGCAAATGCTGTTCAACAATAAAAAATAAATAGTATTTTCTATTAACATGTTTTTGTTTAACTAAAAGCATGCGTGAATTTAAAAAGTTTTATATCATTGGAACTCTGTATAGAAGCTATTTAACGTGTATGTCACACACTGATAGCTTGTGTATAATATGGCTTGTAAAATGTTGATCTGGTAATTTGGTGCTCGGTGAAGGACGCTCAACAATTTGCAGACACATCAAACATAAAAAATCTGAATTAATTTGAATCCAAAATCAAAAAGATCGAAAGCTGATCAGCATGCAATAAAACGGTGAACTCTCTTAACAGGGAGATTGTCAATTCGACACTTGCAGCAGGATAAACTGGGAGGGATAAGGCGTCAAGATACAAAATACACAAACTAATTGTGCGAGAAGACAATACATTTGATCTTTATTTATGAACTAATACTACAGTAGACGTTTCGGCTAATATATGTTGTATTCAATTAAAAGCTTTATGCTGTCCCATTCTGTGGGAAAAGGCGTCAGCATGGTCAGCCGCACAACTGACCAAACTCTGGCTGCAGTGACAGATCTGGACAGCTGACCAAACGCTGGCCGCAGTGACAGATCTGGACAACTGACCAAACTGTGGCCGCAGTGACAAATCTAGACAACTGACCAAACTCTGGCCGCAGTGACATATCTGGACAACTGACCAAACTCTGGCCGCAGTGACAAATCTAGACAACTGACCAAATTCTTTCTGCAGTGACAGATGTAAACAACTGACCAAACTCTGGCCGCAGTGACAAATCTAGACAACTGACCAAACTCTGGCCGCAGTGACAAATCTAGACAACTGACCAAACTCTGGCCGCAGTGACAGATCTGGACATGATTCGATAAGGACGTATGCTGTTTGAGACATGAGTCCTCATATTCCGTGTCAGTTCCAAATGAGACTATTGCTCACTAGGATAAATATTATTTTTTGGAGGGGGAAAAAGTGTGTGTGTGGGGGGGCGGGGGAGTAAGTTATAAGTTGTGTAGCTTATACATACATAACTCTGCCACTAGTTGTTCGGGACATTGTTTGACATCGAACAATGAATACTTTGAATATTTTTTTAAAAATGTGTTTGTGTTTATAAACTTTTTCTTTACATATAATACTAAATATAATGATTTAATAGTCGTTATAACAATGATTACATCTAGAAAGTGCCATTTTCTGTCAGAACGCACCGGAACGGCGTACCGGTATCGCTTTTCCACATGCATTTTTAAAACTGAATTTACTCCCGGGAATGTTTGGTCTTACTGCTTTTTCAGGTTGCATTCCGGTACCTTCTTTTCATGCGTTCCGGTACCTTCTTTCTTTTATAGAAAAAAAAGCACTGTATCTAGATAAGCAATTTTTAAAAGAAAGGAAGTAGTAAGCACGCAATTCTTTGTGCGGTCGAATGACGCCCGACCCCCAACCCCTCCTCCCTTTTTTCGCATAGTGTCGATCCTCCACGGGAAGAAAGAGGAAATTAAATTTAGATTTGACAGTTTCATTGTCAGCTTTCCCCCATTCCAGTGACAGTTACAGAATGATTACAGGGTATTGAAAGTGTGGGGATCTCCTTTGAGGACTATACAGGCGTTTCGTCTTTTCACGACAATAACCTTCGATACATTACGTCATAAGGTTAAATTCTTATTTTTCCCCTATATTCTTCGTTTATCATCTTAACCTCGAACACAAGATGTCCATAAAATAACATTTATACTTCATATAATCCGCTACATCACAGTTGTTGTTTTTTTAAAATCAATTTTTTAAAAATCAGTTTACATTTAGTTAAGATAAATAACAAAGCTATGTACTTTTATCTGGTATGTTATACTGCAATCAGCTAGTGAAGCACGGGTTTTTCGCCTGATAATTTCTTTCGCAGAGAAAGCTGTACATGATTTTTAAATCCAATTTAAAAGTTACATAGCAGTTTATGTACTCGCCATCCTTGCTGTATTGTACAGAAAAGAAATAGACTTTGCCACGACAAAGGTTATGTCCCAATTTGGCAAGATTCGAAGGTGATTTCAAACATGGGATAAAAAACACTAAAACAACTGATGAATTTTTTTTCTTCTCCATTTCCACGCCATAACGAAACTCTCATCCGACCTCCTTCAAGTTTCCAGACCTGCATATCAAACCTAACCTAACTACTGCTATCAAAGAAAGTCCCCAAGTTTGCTCTGCGCCCATTGACTAAGTCAACTGGCTGATGCTGCCTTATCGCTCATGTTTCCACGATACTTTACTGGCCCCCGTGGCAAAAAAAAAAAAAAAGATTGTTTGTCTAATTATGTTAAAATGTATTGACCGCACGGCAGTTAGAGAATGTTTTCGTTTTCCGGGAGAAATGATAATTACAAGTCTTATGAAATGCGTGCCATGAAAGGTTAATAATAATTCGAGAACTTGCATCACGCGATAACCAAGCCTGAAGGTTTGATCCCAGCACTTTACATACTATATATATAAATAATAAATATGTATGTATACATTCAAACAAAATTATTCATTTCGTTACTAAACATATTATACAATGACATCAACAGCACACATGAGCTACGTAAAAGTAATATGAGATTTGTCAGTCGGGAAACCAAGGTTTGAAAAGAAGTGTTGTGAGTGAAGTGTTGTGAGTGAAGTGTTGTGAGTGAAGTGTTGTGAGTGAAGTGTTGTGAGTGAAGTGTTGTGAGTGAAGTTTTGAACACCTGAATAGTAGAAATGTTCGGAATATGTTTGGTAGAATTCCATTGTTGCGGAGCACCAACACAAAAAGAAAAGTTTTTCCATTAATATTTCAAGTCAATATTTTGTTTACTCTATTGCATTATTCTTAATCATTATTCCAATGTTATTTTTAAATCCCTTATATTAACTTCACAGTCTTGTCGTTCTCATCTCTGTCGTGGTTCTGTCCGCGGAAAAACAAGGTATTAAAAGGTGACCCACTTCCCGTGATCCTATCGAATTGTTGAGAACCGCATTGAAGCACTGTTGGTCGTTAAACCTGGCTTGGAAAACTTCCAGTAATACGTGTAACTTATCTTTAGTCAATTGTACGCGAGCCGCAATGTGAACGCAGTAGGGCCGCATGCACCCCGCGAGCCGCTGTTAGACCCCCGTTGGTCAAGCTTATTCGATGATACACAGGTCAGAGTAAATTCGTTGGGGTAAGAAAACGTCACCGTTGCGTTTATCTGCGGGTTAGCGAGAATGTCCGTTGTTTTCTGAGCCGTTACAGGAGAGGAGATTCCCGATTTGTTCTAATAGATGTACGTCTGAAACACGATAGCTGTAATACAAATTAAAAAAACAACAACACATTACGATGAAACATGCACTTAATCTAATCCTCATTGTAGAATGTTATCAGCAGCCCTTAGCATAAGGGTCTTAATAGGTCTTCCAGGGAAACTCTCCCAGCAACTAGCCCCCCTCCCGCCCCGACCGACAAAATAATAGCTAGGGGACCCCACGTAACGGTCCTCTCTGAGGGGGCCGAATGAGCACACAGGGACACGGTCGAAAGTGCCGTTCACAAAAGTTGACCTCACAAAGGAGACGGGGGATTTTCCCTACTTCTACTCGTCACAGCCTCGGCGTCATCGCGGCTCAGCAAAAGATTCTATTATCCAAAGACCGTCGTTAAATATTACTCTATTACAGTGATAGCGAACCTATGCCACGCGTGCCACATACGGCACGCATAGATAGCCTCATCAGCCGGCACGCAACTAAAATATCACTTCCTTCTTCTTCTTCTTCTTCTGCGTTCTCAAAGTCTTTGTGAAGGAGGATTTAGACCACAAGCCCTATATCCGTGATGTATTGCGCTGTGGCTGTCAATTGGCTCAGTCAACCCTACAGTTTATCTTTGAAGGTAGCTTCCTGGTGCCAAATGAACACCCGGGTGTGGAGGTACAGAGGGCAGTTCTGCAGCACATGTTCGGCGTTCTCTGGAGCTGTTCCTTAATCAAACCACTTTGCTGGCACATTGTGTTGGCACTTCGCTACAGAAAAGTAGGTTTTAATTGAATTTTGGGCACAAAATGGTTTGCTATCACTGCTCTGAGACTCATCAGATGCTGCCTATGGGCGCTAGTGCGTGTACATATAAACTGTTCATGCAGTGGTGTATGAAATAAGGCTCTTCAGTCCCCCCGCCGGCCCTCTTTTAGTATATTTGCTGTGACAATTTTGTTTCTGTCACTTCCTTTATTCTCTACCGTTGATTCGCTGTGAATTTATTGAGATTATTATACTTTATTACAGTATATGCGAGGACCAAATCATATGCGTCCCATACTCGCAGACGCAAATGTTCTAAGGAAAACGCTTGGATACAAAGGCGCAGATGAAGAAGTGTGACACGGGACAGATATATCGACGGGGAAAACCCATTCAATCGCTTCAGAAGGTGGCCATTTTCCCGAAGGGTACTCGACAAGATGTTGGCATTAATAGGTCTGGCAAACATGTAACTTCAAACGACTGATGACGCCCCAGAAGCGCCGCAAACATGTAACTACCAACGACTGATGACGCCCCAGAAGCGCCCCAAAACTCCTCAAGTTATAAACCGAGACTGAGTTTAAGCTCAAGGGCTAAATTGAAAATTGTTATTGAAAAAAAAATAAAAAATTCCCACAACTTACTTGCCATCCACCTGACAAAACAATTTAGTTCCATTCTGTTCAGGGATTACCGTACTGTTCACTTTAAATGTTCTTTATGACTTTGACTTATGCTTTTATAATAGAAGCGTCGGAGTAGGAACTTGTGTAATTTAAGCTTTTATATAATTTTGGTACGTCCTTAAAATAAAAAAAAGTATCGCGCTATTATTTTTTTTATTTACTTCAAAACTTTTTTTTCCAGAAAAAATATGTCCATATTTAATATTTGAAAAAGAAAATGACTTGAGATTGCCACTCTACTTTCCGTGGCCGGGAATATATATATATATGTGTGTGTGTGTGTGTGTGTGTGTGTGTGTGTGTGTGTGTGTGTGTGTCACCATGGGATAAAAGAANGTGTGTTTGGGGGAGGAGGAGGGGGGAGCTGCTGGTTGGTTGAAAATTTCTTCCTAAGACTTTTGCCCCCTTTGAGAGGTACGACAGTTTCCCTGTGAAGATGATGAATACTTTGTAAATAAAATCACTCGACACTCTCGCTTGGCACGCGGCGACAAATTTCAATTCACGACATATCGATTTAAGGCTTCAATTACCCGTGTTATTGATTTGTAAAGGCGTTTAAAGGAAAGGTTTGCGACAAATAAAAGATGCCAAAATCATCTTAAAGAAACTCCCCTCCCCCCTAAAGTTAAAAAAAAAATCTATTTAAAATAATAAAGAAGTAAATTTAGAAATAAGAGTTCTATTGTAATAGGTATCAATGATAAATATCTTACAGTAATCATTAATCGACAATTACAAAGTTTTCTATATGTTGGCTCAACGTTTTACAAGTCACACATAAGGAAGTGAGTCTCAAATTCTACAAGCAAGTAGATCCATGTGTTTAAAAAAGCGGCTAGGGCTAAAATTTAAGTGAAAATGCTTTGTTTTGACTTTGAACTTTTGATTAAATGGAGGTCTTTAACTTTGCCTTATTAAAGAGAAACAGGGTTTGACATTTCTAAAACCGGAAAAACGTCTTAGCTCAATGAGTAATGTTCTATTTTTAGATTACATTTTGCGGAACAATGTTTTGAATCACACATGCAGTCCAATGACTATGTTTTTAATATTGCTAGCAAAGAAAAATTACGAAACTGTTTTTTATTCCTTTTTCAACTTCAATAATTTGTCTTAAATTAACAATTTAATATACAAAGAATATACCAAGAATATACAAGTAGCTAAAAAGAAACATCCCTCTCCAGACAACTACATTTATAATTAGACTCGTATCTTTTATGAAATATGTCCTTAACAAGATATACATAGCCCCAATAGGTTTCCGCCTTATTATGACAAGGCCTATTGACTTTTTGTTTAGTGAAAATTTCCTTTATGCACAACAGTACTGCTTGAAGCTGGCAACATAGAAGGTTTTACTCTCACTCTAAGACCTAAGTGACATCAGGGTCAGCCAGGGATTTGTTCCTGGGGCAAATAGTGTTCCCGATTCCATCCAAATCCGAATGGGTTCCTGAAACTAGTAGGAAAACAATGGCGCTGGAAATGACGTGGAACCCTCAAAGCCGTTTCCTGTGAACGCCGCGCCACTTGCCAAAAGACCGGCATGGTCTTTGGGAGCAATCGACTTCTTTTAAAACAAGGAAAATCTTATAGATATTACATAAGACAGGAGGTGAGTGATTCTGTAAGTGCACCAACTTTAAATGTGTTGGCAATGATTAACCTTAAATGTGTTGGTAATGATTAACTTTAAATGTGTTGGCAATGATCAACTTCAAATGTGTTGGCAATGATCAACTTTAAATGTGTTGGCAATGATCAACTTTGAATGTGTTGGCAATGATTAACTTCAAATGTGTTGGTAATGATTAACTTCAAATGTGTTGGCAATGATCAACTTTAAATGTGTTGGCAATGATCAACTTCAAATGTGTTGGCAATGATTAACTTTAAATGTGTTGGCAATGACTAACTTTTCTTGATTCCCAAACTTTAAAGTTGGTATCGATTTGTTGTATTTTTTAAAGTAAAAAATACATAATACGTAAGGGAAAGGAATAAAAAAAAAATAACATCGATGCCTACATGCAATGGAAATTTATTCTAGAGCAAATCTTCATTAAGTGAAAAGATTAAAAATCCATTCATGTACATATTTTTCGCTGTCATTACGCGTTTTATGCCGCTTCAAAGAGATATTATATTTCAAGACCTGAAATAAATCAAAAGAGCAGCTAATTCATTTCAAATTGAAAATTCAGTTTAAAAATTCAGCCAACATTAAAGTCACTTGGTATTATAGGGGTGGGTTAAAAATAAAGGACTCTAATTGATTAAACGGATCAATTTATTTTGCATTATTATTTTTTTGAGATTGCGTTTTGAACAGAAAGCCAGTGAAGATTTTTTTTTTTTTATTTTTTATCTTTGTTGTGGAAAATTTGGGATTAGAATCAATATGAAGGACATAACAATTCCCGTTAGTGTTTTTATTTTTTTATTTTCTGTCCCGCATTCACGAGTTGAATGAAAGAAACAATGGTAGCGTCTACACAAAGGTGAGCCGTCTTTCACCGATATTTAGCGTGATCGTGTAGGGGGGAGGAGAGAGGGGGGTGCGGGTAAGCGGCTCTCCCTTCCAAACCCTAAATGGGGGCGCACATTTTCTAGCGTGTTCGATTGTGCCAGGCTCGATCTGGACTGACGCTCGATCATGACATGGGTTTGAAATCATATAATTAACATGTTTCATTTGGCGCGCCGAAAATAGTTGAGGGGTGTGGGGTGGGGGGAAGGTTGTAATGAGAT
>MUZC01004630.1:333969-348631 GCA_002072015.1 Radix auricularia | reverse complement strand
TAGATAGATAGATTAATAGATGGATATATAGATAAATAGATAGATCGATATATAGATAGATAGATAGATAGATAGATAGATAGATAGATAGATAGATAGATAGATAGATAGATAGATAGATAGATAATGAATAATGAATGTAAATAATGTTTAAATATTTGTCCAAATAGCATGCAACATCATCAGATCAGATGGCGAGTGTTATGAATTATGGTCTTGCAATTTAACATTGAATATTTTCAAAAACTATTTTCAAGAATGAGTTTACTATGAACTCTGTCATTGAGTATATATTTTTTACAAGTTTTATTCTACTGTGCGCATTGAGATTTATGTCCATTTGTCTGTTTGCGTTTGTATATCAACTTTAAAGAAGGATCTTGTTATGAACTTTTTAAAAAAGACTTTGTTTTTCAAAATTGAACCTTGAAAAAAAATTCATTAGAAGTATTTTTTTTTAAAATGAAGCAATTATTAAGACTATTTAATAAATGCAATTTCTTTTTTAAATGTAAATACAATTCTTTACATTATTAGTTTATCTACAAGTGTGAACAAATCTTTTTTAAATATCTTTGTTATAAAATGTTCTTTGTGGACATGTCCTTAATAGAAGCATTCTATCAATCTACAGGGAGATAAAAGTATTCAAAGAATGTGTGAACGAAAATCTGCAATATTGTAATAACGACACTGTAGTGAATCAAAACAACCCCAACAATGCATGAGTTTTATGTTTAATTCCTATCATAACTTCCGGTTTTCTCCAAGAACTCTCACTCTATTAATTAATTATATACATGACCATCAAGAGTTATTTCCCTTATTACATTCCTCCTTTCCTCGGATATGGAGTCATACCAATTGATAATTAAAATACATGCTTAACATAGAATGAGTCTAAATAACTCTTGATCATCTCGCAGTGAGGAAAATTTAAATTAAGCAAAACGTAGACAATTCAGATACATTTAAAGGAGTTACATTATCTAAATGTCATTTATAAAAATTAAAATTAATGTATTTATAACTTGGTGTCTCTTCTTGATAAAGTGTCCAATTGTTATTTCTGATAACATCAAGTTCAATTTTGATTAATGCTTAAAATTTAAAGTCTTTTAAACTTGTTCTTGATTAAGTATCCAACTGTTTCTTTATGGCTTGATTGAAGACTATTGTATATGGATTTATGTCTACATACTTATCTTCCTTTCTGACAAAAGTTTTTTTTTTCCTTTGATTTTAACATTAATTATTATTACGTATAACACATTCGATGAAACGATTTATCTTGAATGGTATTATCATACCATGACACAGACGAAGAAGATAAAAAAATAAAGACGACAAGACATTAACGAGCTTTAGTCTTGTTGAAACGTTGGGGCATTCCTGGTTGGTATCTTCATAATGCCCATCGAGAAACGAACGAATAAAACGTTGAACGTGCTCGATTTTAAATGTAGTGATTAAATAGCTCATGTGGTAGTCTTTATACCGGTCTGGAATCTTTCTAGCTCTTTTCGGACGTTGCAACTGTTAGTCTGGCAAACCGATGTCAGCTGCGGGCACAGGTTCAACTGTAGTTGCGGACTCAGGTTCGACTGTAGTCGCATCTTGGATGTCGATTTCTGGTTCTGTAGAAAATTCTTCCTCTTCAATTATGTCAGCTGATGTAGGTACTCGTTGTGACTGTTTGAAGAAGCTGCTGTTTCTCGTGATGAATTTGCCATTTCTTTCAGCTGTAACCATAGTACCTTTCTTGTGTGAAACAGTGTAAGGTATTGGTTCATAAGGAGTTAATGGTCGAATAGATTTTGTGTCTTTGACAAGTACATTATTTCCGGGTTGAATAGTTGAAGGTTTTACGTACTGTTTCTTATCAGCATAGTGCTTCATGGTAGATTTTGCTCTGGCATGATTTTGCCTAATGACTTGATCTGTTTTATTTTGAGTAATGTTTGTTACTTGAGGAAGTTTTGTTTTTAAAGCTCGACCAAATAAAATCTGTGCAGGAGCTATTCCTGTAGATGTATGTGGTGTTGATCTGTACGATAGAAGAAATCTGTAAAGCTCTTGTTTCCAGTTCTTCTGTTCAATTTCAGCTGTTTTTATACACTTTTTGACTGTGCGCATAAATCTTTCTGTTTCTGCATTAGCTCGAGGTGTAATTTTGCGATGATGGATTCCCATGTTTGACATATAATGTTTGAAATCTTGGCTATTGAAGGGAGGACCATTATCAGTTTTGAGTTGATCAGGAATACCGAATTCTGCGAATATTTTGTCGAGTCTAGGTATTGTAGCTCTTGCTGATGTGCTATCAAGGATATCTACTACAACATACCTTGAATATTCATCGGTAACAACTAGTAAATGTTGTCCATTTGGTAGATGACCAAAATCAGCGCTTAGTTCTGACCATGCTTGCTTTGGAAGCTCGGGCATCTGCAGTGGTTCTCTTGCTGACGTAGGAGTAGCAATTTGACAAGCCATGCAGTTTTTAACTTTTTTCTCTACAGCTGCATTCATGCCTTGGAACCAAACTTTCTCACGTAGCAAAGCTAGAGTTTTTGTTTGCCCTTGGTGTCCAATGTGTGCTAATTCAACAGCTTGTTTCTGTATTGATTTTGGTAGAACAATTTGTTTGACCTTGAGAAGAATTCCATCTTGAGTGACTGTCAATTCTTGTGCACATTGCTTGATGGGTATCAAATGTTCTTACTTCATCAACTGGGACAGATGTGGAATGTCTGTACCATTGTCCTGTTTCAAGTGATTTGATGACGGCTTGCAAAGTAGGATCTTTTGCTATTTCATCAGCAACTTGTTGTAATGTCATAGCCTTTGGTATGGCATTGTCTGCTAAATACCGAATATATTCTTCAGCTATTTTCTCTTCTCATGAACTTGGTACATTATGAGCTGGATGTCTGCTCATATAATCAGCAGGATTGTCTTTACCCTTTTGGTACTTGATTTTCATGTTGTAAGCTTGGCATCTCATCACCCATCTCTCAATTCTTGCTGGGAGTTGGGTCTTAGGATTTCCCAAAAGTGTAACTAATGGCTTGTGATCAGTATAGATGGTAAACAATGGAGAGCCATACAGATAAATGTGAAAATGTTTACATGACCAAGTAACTGCAAGTGCTTCTCTCTCAGTCTGAGAATATCTTTGTTCAGTTGGTGTGAGAGCTCTACTAGCATACTGAACTGGTTGAGGATGGTGGTTGTGTGTGCTCTGTGTTGAGATAGCTGAGATCACAACTGGACTTGCATCTACAAATATTTGAGTCTCTTTTGATGGATCAAAATAGGCTAGATTTGCAGAGGTTTTAAGTTTGTCTTTCAGTTTTTAAAGTAACCTGTCATGTCTGCTGGTCCATTTGAAAACACTGTTCTTCTGCGTTAGCTGTCTCAGCTTATGAGTTAATGTAGCATAATCAGGAACAAATCGTGATCCACAGAAGTTCATCATGCCTAGCAGACTTCTTACTTCACTGATTGTCCTTGGTGGTTGTATGTTTATGATGTCTTGAAGTTTGTTAGGACATGGTTTCATGCCTTCTGCCGTGAAAATATGACCAAGAAATTCTATTGAATTCTGTCTAAACTTGCACTTGTTTGCATTTAGGGTCAAGTTCTTCTCTCGCAGTCTCTGAAATACTTTTTTCAGTTTACTGTCATGGTCTGCTTTATTTTGTCCATATACTAGGATGCCATCGCTGAAGTTGATAACTCCCTTTAGACCATTTAAAGCTTGACGGATAGACTCTTGAAAAATTTCAGCAGCACTGTTAACTCCAAAACATAGTTTTTTAAATCTGTACAAACCTTTGTGTGTAGCAAAAGTTGTAATGTATCTCGATTCTTCATCTAGTTCGATCTGGTTGTAGCATTGATTTAAGTCTAGCTTACTGAAAACTGTGGCTCCAGAAAGCATTGTTGAGAGTTCGTCTAAAGTCGGCATGTTGTGACGTTCTCGTTTGATCGCTGTATTAGATGCTCTCATGTCAACACATACACGGATCTGGTCTGGACTTTTAGGCTTAGGAACAATGACAATTGGTGATACCCATGGTGTTGCTCCTGTAGCTTTTTCAATAACACCCATGCTCTCTTCTTTCTTGAGATAATCCTCTAGCTGTTTTCGCATATGGAATAGTATTCTTCTGTAACGTTGTGCAACTGGTGAGACTGTCTCATCAATATGAAGATTTACTGAAAGATCTTTCAGCTTCCCTAGTCCTGTAAATATATCTGGGAACTGTGCAGAAATCTCACAGGTGTTCACTGCTGTCACTTTCTGAAGAAGTTGAAGTTCAAGACAATTTTCCAACCAATGATGGGTATTTATTTTGTTTTCACAACAAGGAAATCGGCAGATATGTCAATATTCCTGTGCGATATTTGTGCATTGAATTTCCCTATAACATCTAGTGGCTGACTTGATGAAAATGGAAATATCTTGGTTGTGCTACCATTCAGATGAGGTTTGGGAGTTAGCTTTTTAAATACATATTCTGGCAGAATGTTGATGCTTGCTCCAGAATCTGCTAATGCTTGTATCATGCTCCCATTGATGTTAACTTCAAATATAGGTAAGTGTTTCCTTTGAATAGTGGACATGCACACGTAGTCATCCTCTACAGTGTTATTCACGTTTCTAATGTCCTTTTTAAAACTTGGTTTCTGGTGTGGGGTGCGTTTCGGTTGAAAAAATTGTCTATTTGCACTATTTTGCAAACAGTAGCAAAGTGATTGTTTTTACCACATGCTCGGCACTGCTTATTGAAAGCTGGACAATACTTCTGACCACCTTCATGAGGCCATGCTCTTCCACAATTCTTACATTTAGAGTAAGGAACTCTGTCTTGTTTTGGTGTAGATCTAGAATTGTGTTGTTTGGGCTTGCTGTAATTAGTTGAACTAGTATTAGTAGTAGATCTCATTTTGTGCAGAGATGCATTATTTCCTTCTATCTCCTTAACATGTTTTTGCGTGATCTCGCAGGTTCTAGCAAACTATAATAAGTCTGTCAACAAAATATTAGGATTGGTTAATCCTTTTTCCGGTACCTTGGATAATTTACAACCAGCTATTAGCTGTGACTTTATCTCTTCATCAGGGTTATGAAACTCACACGATGGTGCTAGCTGTTTTAACTTTGTGTAGAAGGTTTCTACATCTTCAGTTTGTTGATGGAGCTGTCTGAAAGCATATCTTTGAATCGCTTTGTTTACTCTTGGATTAAAGTAACGGTTCAATGCTTGAATGAGCTTATCAAACACTGATTCATCAGGTGTTGGAGTTGTTTCTAAGTCCGGTAGTGATTCCACTATATCAGTAAGATCATTACCAGCATATGTTAGTAGGAGAGCTTTCTTTTTGCTTTCGTCAGCGACATTGTATGCCAGAAACAAGTTATTTGTTAGCCTTGACACCCACTTGTGCCATCGAGTAGCCACACCTTCTGCCTTCGTATCGAATGCAGGGTAGGCTGGTATCTGAGCAAAAGCCATTTTGTAAATTTGTTTGTCTCCTCGTTAGATCTTCATTAAAGTAATCGAACGAATTAAAATACGGTTCAATACTTATCAATCTTTATAGAAATTAGATCTGATCTTCCTTTCCAAAGTTGTTTGGATTGTTTCTGACGAAGATGTTTATGGATTGTTTCTGATTAGAAAATTTTACCTCGTCGCCAATGTAGTGAATCAAAACAAACCCCAACCATGCATGAGTTTCATGTTTAATTCCTATCATAACTTCCGGTTTTCTCCAAGAACTCTCACTCTATTAATTAATTATATACATGACCATCAAGAGTTATTTCCCTTATACAGGCACCATTAAGGAACGTTACACAAACCTTTTGGAAAATGGTGCATTTTTGTGTTGCCCTCAATCAAGTGAAGGTAATAAGCGACTTAAAAAATATCTACATAGTTAACTAAGATTTGAATCGTTGTGAACATTTACAATATTTCGTTTTTTTAAATTGTGGTATAATTAGTTTCTATTGACAGTCTTTGTGATATTTGGTATTTTTTATGTCTAAATTCTGTAGTCAACAATTTATATGAGAAACATTCTTATTCTTCGATCTCAATATTGCATTTTTTTTTTGCATCAGGGGAAGGTGCATTTATCTCTGTGAAATCATTATACACTGTTTTAATATTATATAAATACTGGTTTTATTACTAACTTTAATTCCAAGACTAAATAAAACAAAGAAGTTTAGCTCTATGCGCCCAACCTCACAGTAACAACATGTTGCATTAGTGGTTATGAATTGTATGCATGCATTTATGAATAGAGAAATAAAACTTGTACAAAATCACGTTGATTGCTTGACATTTATCGTTTAGTATTTATAACTATTTTAATATTATCTTAAGTTTAAAAAATTTCCATTATTATTTGAAATAAGTTGAGACGATTCAAAAGTTTTCAATCTATATTTAGCCTTTGTAATATTAGATATGAATACACCAGAGGCATCATTACAGTTGGTGTCACCACACGCCCCTCCTTCCTCATGAGTTAACCTATAGAACTTCTCCCGGTTTTCCAAGTGCCAAATAGCGGGAACATACACATTTTACATTTTGCTGTCAACAACCTGATGGTGTTCACCTGCGGCGGTCCGCCCCAACCGCACCCCCTAGTGACACCACTGGAGTACACAAATACTTTACGTTACAGATCGATAGGTTTGTAGTTATTACCCCTACCCCTCGGCCTGCAGTAATGTGTCATGAAGTTATCCCCCTTACCCCTGGGACTGCCGTGAAGTTTCCAGTAACACGCCGAAGATAGGGCGTTGACCCCTACTCCCTCAGCGCCCCCCCCCCCAAGTAAATAACACATATGGCGAGGTGCGTGGTCAGACTGTCACCATGCATGTTATATCAAGATAAGTTAATACATCTATTACGGTGATGAAATCAATAGGTTTACAAAAGTAATGCCAGAGGCATTAACGGAGAAGGGGGAACGTATCGCTCACACTGAAAATAACACATCATACTAATTACTTTTAATTAGCCCCAGGTAAGGGTAGAGGTGATTAAGAACTCTCATCACATTTAGCGCAAGGGAAAAAAAGTTCCATGGAGTGGTCAAGGTGGTCTCCATTTAATGTTGATGTCTAACGGTATCATTCATTCATTGACTTTTCCTAGTAAGTCAGAGAATAATGTAATGGTTGGAGATGCCTTACAAAAAATCTAGGGTTTACAACGTGATGCTCAACGCTCCGTTAGAGGGGTAATGTCCGGGCAATAATATAGGTCAATGGGGTTTTCCTGATTTTTTCAGTACTAAAGCTAGACTGATGTGCGATGCGCATTATATAAGACTTTAATACATTTTAAATACGACCTAACTTGAGGGGATATTACGTGAAAGAGAAAATATGCGAATTTAGTCACATAGCAATATTATAATGGTTGGTTGTTGCTGGCGAGCAGAAAAGTAATGTTGTCTGTCCTTGCAGGATTTTGTTAAAGAGTTCGAAATGATGAAACCTATAAAAGATTCTGATGGTGTTGGAAATTTTTTAGCTTAGCTTGTCTTTGTTGGTCTCACAAAAAGGGCCGCTAAGGGAATAGAAATTGTTATTGTTATTCTTATTGTTATTATCGGGAAGGACATGGGGACTCTCATTAGTTTTAACAATTTCTTTCTCTAATGCAATTAGATTATATAGAGCAACATATTTATTAATTCCCTATTGTAAGCCGCCAAAACATTCAAGGGAAGTAAGCTAATCTAATTTAGCAAAAACTGATGAAAACTTGACTACATAATCTTTTTAATATTATAAATAGCTTTTAACTAAAGGTCTACATACCAATCGAATTTAGGTAGAATGAAAAAGGGAGAGCATTATGTACCTTGAAAATTGATCTTTTCAGAAAAGATTTTGTAATGTTTGTATATGTCAATGATTTTTAAACTCATTTGTATTCACTCAAAGATACTTTTTAAACCGATATTCGTACCTAGACGTATTTATTTTAACAGGTTATATATTAGAATGCCATGACTTGTTAAATAAAACTAACAACAACGTCAACCATAATTGAGACGAAGATTCGAATGATTTCTCGAGTCAATAATTGTGCTACGCATACTGATGACGGCATCGTTGCTAGCGCTATGTTTTTCAGCCATAGAACCGGTATTAGAAAAAATTAGATTAGATAGCACCATAATAGGAATACACCTACCCAATAGAGGAGAAAGAAAGTTATTAGCATACGCTGACGACACTATTGTTTTACACAAAAATTGACAGTCCATTGAGATCAATGCAGTACACAAAAATAAAATTTACATTTAATAACATGCATACACCTGAAGTTAAAAATATACATGTAGATCTATTTAAATGCGGAGGCCTTAAATAAATTATAAATAAATTTAAACTTCTGGTTTGTTTCAATTTGTTATTAATTTTAGGGTACTAAAATAATCATGACGTAATGCAAGAATGGTAGTCACATTTAAAAATAGCTGGGATTCTGAAAAGTTAAAAACATGTGAAAACTGGAAGATCTTGAAAATCCTTTTCTTTAAAAAGACTAATGTTTGAAAATACTTGGTTTTGGTAATATTCATATGTCACACACACTGTTCAAAAACACTTTAAATCATATATATATGTATAAAGATTACGATTTATGAAGATGTTTATATTTTTCATCTGTTTGATTAAAAACTATGGCTCACAATCCTGAATTCTTTTTGATTACATCTTTTACTTCAACTCGTGGACTCTTCTTAATTATTTGATAGTTTGCCCTAAAAAAATCTAAATAGTTTTTAACCCGCTTACCTGAAGGCTTTGTCGCGTCGAATTCAGATCTATCGAATGTACTGTAATAAACTTAATTATTTTTTTAATATCTCTATTTATCTCTGTTTAGTATGTTACTTTGTGTGCCAGTGTCAATGCGCGTTATATATTGAACTGAATTTTCAATATTTTCATTTCGCATTATATTGACCATTATTTATTTTAAAAAATTTATGATCTGTCATTGCAAATGCTAGTAGTTTTTAGTTGATCAAATCTAGCTAAAATTTAGTTGGCAGAGTGTAGTAGTAGTTTTTTTTTTTTTTTTTTAATTGTATTGCTTTAAATGATTTTTAAATCTGGGAAACAACAAAACATTTTTTGGATTTGTAGATTGTCCTGCGATAAGTATTGCAAGGAAAATTCTTTTAGTTATGTTATGTCTCGTTTCATAAGGATTTATAATTTTAAAAGTTGTTTTTTTATGACAGAATTTTTTTTAAGTATGTTTCCTTGGCTTCCTTCTACGCATTATAATTGTAATTATAACTAGTTTTTAGGATATACACACCCCCATGCTAATATGTGCACATGATAAAGTTTCGTTATTTTTCAGTAGATGAGTCTGATGTGATCACCTTTTTGTTTACTGGCAAAATACCAGCACATTTTAGTCGATGTAGAAATCAGTTTGTTTTGGGATTTGGCGTTCCATATATCTTAACGATTAGACAAAACATAATAAAGACCACTTAAAGGGTTCAATAGGGCGACTGATTTTTGCATCGCATCAACAAAAATATGTAACTTAATCAGTTATGGTTAGCGCAGGGAAACCTTTTAACACATTTCGTAAAGATTAAGCCCTATATAGGAAAATTTAACATGGCGAAGATTGTCAACTCTTAAGACAATAAAATTCGAAACGAAACTTTTCTATTGGGCAACAGGGTTTCGAATCCATTTAAAAGATATAGATGTGTGTACTAAATCTGATGTACCAAGTAGGATCATTAATCATAAGTTTTAGTCAGAGCATTAGCGGTAATGTGCCACAACAACATAATGTAAAACTTTTGGTGGGCCCCTGGCCCCCATTGAGTGGAAACGTTTTCGCTATTTATAATCGTGAGAGTGTAGTATAGTCAAAAACTACTTAAAGCGTCATGCGTCTAACTACATGGGAAGTTCCAATATTAGTGATGAGTCATTCAGTCTGTCTGTAAATCAGTGACTGTTTTACCTTGTATCTATACTAATAAAAGGGAAAGCCCTGACTGACTGACTGACTGATTCATCACTAATTCTCCAACTTCCCGTGAAGGTAGAATCATGAAACTTTGGGAAGTTGTTGGGTATCCTCTGAGTACGAAAATTGTCAAAAAAGAATTTTTAAAATCTCGCTCATGTGGGGCCGGGGGCCCCCAAAAAATTATTTCCTAATATGGGCTCTATAAAATTAGAAAGTCACCAATTTTCCTATATTCGTGTAGGTACAAGCATGAAACTTTGGGAAGTTGTTGTGTTCCATTTCACGACTTAAAATAGCGATTTTTTTTCTTTTTAAATCTCGCTCATGTGGGACCGGGTGCCCAATAACATTTTTTTTGTGCATCAATAATTCTTCAACTTTCCGTGTAGGTTGAAGCATGAAACTTGGCGAGTTGTTGGGTACTTACTAACGACGAAAATTGGCGAAAAATAATTTTTAAAATCTCGCTCATGTGGGGCCGGGGGCCCAAAAGAATTCTTTTCTTATATGGGCTCTATAAAAATTGAAAGTCAACAATTTTCCTATTTCCGTGTAAGTAGAAGCATGAAACTTTGGGAAGTTGTTGGGTACGCCCTCATTACGTAAATTGGCGAAAAATAAATTTTTAAATCTCGCTCCTGTGGGGCCGGGGGCCCAAAAACTGTTTTTTTTTTACCAAATCATTAACTCTTCAATTTCCCGTGTAGGTAGAAGCATGAAACTTTGGGAAGTTGTTGGGTACCCACTATCGACGCAAATTGATGAAAAAGAATTTTAAAAATCTTGCTAATTTTGGGCCGGGGGTCCAAAAAGTTTTTTCCTTATAAGGGCTCAATAAAAATTGAAAATCACCAATTTTCCTATTTCCCGTGTAGATGGAAGTATAAGACTTTGGAATTTTTTAGTACATGCTCTCGACGATAATTTTTTTTAAAAATTTTTCGACTCATGGGGGCCGGGACCCATAAAACTTTTTTTTTCCTTACATGAGCTATATAAAAATTAAATATCACCAATTCTCCTACTTCCCGTAAAGGTAAAAGCATGAAGCTTTGGAAATGTTTTAAGCAAACGCTTTCTGGAAAAATAAGCCACATTTTAAAAAAAAACAAATTCCCACTCATGGGGCACCGGGAGCCCAAATATAAGCTTTTCTTATATTAAAAACCGATTGATCACTAATTCTCCAATTTTTCGTGCAGGTAGGAGCATGAAATTTTGGGACAATAAATGGCGAAAATTTTTTTTTAAATCTCGTTCATGTTGGGCCGGGGCCCTAAAATCTTTTTTCCATTTATGAGCTATAAAAAAATTGAAAATCTCTAATTCTCCTTTTTCCCGTATAGGTAGAAGCATGAAACTGGCAATTTTTTTGAGTACACGCTCCCGACGTAAAATCGCTAAAAAGAATGTTACAACTCCTTCTCATGGGGTCCGGAGGCCAAAATATAGTTTTTCTTATATTAAAACCAACTCATCATTAATTCCTCAAATTTCCGTGTAGGTAGGAGCATGAAACTTTTGGAAATTTTTAAGTAACCTCTCAACACGAAAGTTGGTGTAAACGAATTTTTAAATACACACTCAGGGAGGCTGGGGCCCCCCAAAATTTTTTTTCTAATATGAAATATAAAATATTGAAAATCTTTAATTATTTTTTCCCGTGTAGGTAGACAAGGAAAAATAATAATATAAATTTAAAAATTTCCACGAATGGGCTGCCGGGGGCCAAAAACTCCTCCCCCCTAAAATGGGCGATATGAAACTGATTTAACGCTAATTCTCCAAGTTTCCGTGTAGGCAGAAGCTTGAAACTTTGGGAAGTTGTTGAGTATTCCCCCCCCCCCATTCCTTCCCGCGATGTTAAGATTAAATCACCTCTTACTAGGGTTACGATTGTCGAAATATATGTTTTTCCCCCAATGTGAGGTTTATAAAAAATACGCATCTTTAAATCTCCAAGTTCTTGTGTACGTAGGAACCTGAGCGGTTGAAGTTAATATATTTAGTATATCCATCTTCATTCAGATAAAACTCAAATGTTGTTTTTAATTAGTGTTACGCGGGTTCACAACGCTAGCTGAAACCCTAATTTCCGCAGCAAGGTGCGGGTAAATTTCTAGTTAGTTTATATATTTATTGTATTGTCCTGTACAGTTGTGTCACGCTGCCCCGTTTTTTATTTCCCTGCAGTGTCACCCATCACACGCGATACTGGAAAAAAAAAGCATAAAGAGATGTAAACAAATCCCAAAAAGGAATTAAATTGACATCAATTTGTACAAAAGCCTAAGTAGACATTTGAGATTTCGCATTTTAACTAGCAAACGATCATTAAAATCATTAAAACGCTAACAAAAGACATTTGCTTGTAATTCAAATAAGGATTAATATAGTCTCTGTTTCGTCAATAAATAATTTATTTGAAGCCCTGCGCGTGTTTGCAGATTAAGATTTGACCTACGTGAATACCATAAAAAGTCCATTTGCTTTTATCTCTTTTGCTGGCAAAATCTTAAGCGATTCTATGTCGGATAGAAAAAAAACGATTGTCAATCTCTATCTTGGCTATTGATCTAATAGTTGGTGTTGAGATGTTATCTGTTTTGATATGAAGCTAGTTTAACCCAAATACCCACCTCCAAATATACAATAAGTGTATAAGCATCTTGTTTAAATACTGTTAAAATGTAATGATTTAACATTTTTCACATTTAAGTTTAATTTGATCTATGAAATCTGCCTAATGATACCATTCCTATAAAACCCAAGTTTTGTTTGTTATTGAAAGGATCATGTATGACAAGTTCAGTTTTGTTTAAAAAGAAATAATAATAAAATAAAAATACTCCTTATGATTAGACTCTTGAATCAGTTAAGAAAATATCGATAAAACACTGCTAGTAACCACCTAGCCCCTAGCTGAAGCAGAGAGTCATAATTTCTAAAGTATAATATAAAATATAATGTAACTGCTCAAACACGAAGTCTAATCTAAACCCCCTCAAATTACAATGAAAACATTTGCCCATTATTACTATGTTTTAATTTGTACAATTAAGGCGTATCGCCTCACATATAAACCGAAGCTAATGCTTTAATTTTATGTCCCAACAAAGTTTAGTTATCAATCCAAGCTGCTGTTTAGAGCATTTGAAAATCTAGTATCATTTTTTTATTGCCTCGCCTGCCTTGTACTGCGCGAATGATAATTTTTAAAATACATAACTCATAAAATTAGAAGATAGATGGTTTTAAAGTTAATAAATTGTAGGGGAGGGGGGGACATTGTTTGCCTAGTACTTTATGTGGACTATCAAGCTTGTAGCGAACCGCTCTTTTTGAGGAAAACCACTTTCGCTCTATAACTAATGATATTGAATTACGTATCTACATTAGAGGAATAGATGAATTCCAGATATATTTAGCTTTGAAAGTTGTTATGATACATCAATAAATTTTTAAAATATGTATTATAAAAGACGAAAACAACCCCGCATCTTTAGCTTCGTTTGCTGACACCACGCAGCTGAGTTATAGACCACAAACTACGCATCTCAAAGTTTTCTGTCCTGGTGTAAAACCACTCATCTCTAGATTTATTTTCTGAGTTATAGCCTCAAATCACACATCTAATGAGTTTTTTGTCCTTAGGTATTGGCCACCAATCACAAATCTAATGAGTTTTCTGTCCTTAGGTATGGCCACCAATCACAAATCTAATGAGTTTTTTGGCCTTAGGTATGGGCAACTAATCATAAATTTAATGTGTTTTCTGTCCTGTGGTAGGGGCAACCAATCACAAATCTAATAACTTTTCTGTCCTGTGGTATGGGCAACCAATCACATATCTAATGAGTTTTCTGTCCTTAGGTACGGGCAACTAATCACAAATCTAATGAGTTTTCTGTCCTGGTGTAAAACCACTCATCTCCAGATTTATTTTCTGAGTTATAGGCCTCAAATGACACATCTAATGAGTTTTTTTGGCCTTAGGTATGGCCACCAATCACAAATCTAATGAGTTTTTTTGTCCTTAGGTATTGGCCACCAATCACAAATCTAATGAGTTTTTTTGTCCTTAGGTATTGGCCACCAATCACAAATCTAATGAGTTTTCTGTCCTGGGGTATGGGCAACTAATCACAAATCTAATAAGTTTTCTGTCCTTACGTATGGGAAACATATAATAAATCTCCAAAGTCTTTTGATCTTAAGTCTGAGCCCCAAATAACACATCTCAAGTGTCTTCTGCTCTAAATTCTGGGCCAACAATCACCCATTGCCAGAGATTTCGGTCCTGAGTTATGGGTCACCAAACAAACATCTCCAGATTTTTCTGTTCTGTGCTATGTTAAATAAATGTTTATAATATGTTGGGTGTGTTCGCTATGTTTGCTTCTCAATGTTATAATATATTCCACAAGCTTTGAGACCTTTCCACTTCATTGCCTGCCTGGAGACATTGGCAAGCGTTTTGTGCTATACAATCATCTGATCATCCTCACAAATTCTTTAAAAGGAAGTTGGCAACAAAACAACTAGATATTTATTACTTTATAAAATAAGTTAATTTATATATATATGTATGTATATAT
>MUZC01004630.1:306501-326959 GCA_002072015.1 Radix auricularia | reverse complement strand
ATATATATATATATATATATACATTTGTGGCACAAAAGCTTATCATAGAAATTCTAAATACTGAGTGATATATTTTTGAAAATAAAAATGTCATAAAAACAGATCATCTTAGATTCCAGCTACGTCCATAGATAATATTCATAATATCCATTTAAATAACAAGGTGTGAAATCATTGACATAAAAAAGTAGACATAAAAAGATTAATCTTTTTCGAATATCATTGTATGGTTACTTAGTAAAAAAATATATTTAGGCTGAGAAAATTAACGATTAATTTCTCGATTAATCAGTAAAACATCGTATTGATCAAAATTATGTTCATCGATAATTTTTGTTATTATTATTATTATTAATTATACTTAAAAATTAATAGCATACTGAATTTTGTTTTTAAAAAAAATGTTAATCGATAAAATAGCAATTACAAATACATAAGGTAGTTTCCTTTACGCGCGACAAATATTAGTAAAAAAAATCATGTTAAGCCTGGTCCCTTTTGGAACTCAGGACGTGTTAGCGCATTTTCGTATTATGTATCAGTACTTATGTTAGATATCAGCATTATGTAGTTATCAGTAATTGTGTTTAGATTTTAGACATATTTTTATGAATTTTCTTGTGTAATGAATATACCTGATTTTTTAAAATTTAAAAGTCATTTCTTTACATTTAAAAATTTTAAATTTTCTCTTTAATCTAACTAAAAGTCACCACAAATGATGACGTAAAACTCTCTAAACTTTTACACATATTCTAATGACGTCAAAAAAATTTAATTCTTTTGCACGCTTTCGCACCACTCTTCAATGTTTGAAAAAGGATGTATTCGACTTCCGGCAATGGCGTCCGTTCTCTCCGCCAGTGTTACCTCTTGATTCGCAAAGTTTTCTGGTAGTTTTAACGGGGTTTTTTAACGGATCGAGTAACTGAGTGTTGATGCACAAATGGCAGTTCAGGATATACAAAAAACATATATATATCATGGGTCTAGGACTTATGGATGCTGTGATCAAGGGTGATGAAAGACGGACGGACGGACAAAACGGGTGCAATAGCGCATTCGATTTCTCGAAAATGCGCTAAAAATAATTATTAATAATAGTTTGCTTTCTTTAGGTTCAAACTTCTCCATATAAGAAATATATTTTTATAGAATTAACTTTAAAATCAGCTGTTATATAAGGTACACGATATAAAAATCGAATTTTGTTGTTAATAAATGAACAAAAATTACCAAAAATTGAATTCATTGACATTAAATTGAATTATTTATATTAAAATTTTGAAAATGTTAATTGCCGGTTTCTGCTACTTCCCTTGAAATTTTCAGTTTAATGATGTTATACATCTTTTTTTTTTTAGCTTCAATCAAAATAATCGATTAATTATTCGGTATTTTTTCAAAAGTTAACGATGAAATTTTAAATAATCGATAAATATGTGTATTTTAAAATAAATTAATTCATGAAAAAATCTTTTGAAAAAAAAAATTAAGCCCACGTCATTCCGAGTAACAACCAATATAAATAATGTTAGTATTTGAAAAATGTTACCTATTTCACCGTCATTCACATCAATCAACAGTAAAATTCATAACTGTATTAAAAAAAAGTCTAACCTATTTCAATGTTATTTCAAGTAATCATCAGTATGAATAAGTCTGAATGTTTCACAATTGCCACCAAGAAAAAAGAAATGTACTCTGAACTAGAAAAATGTGACCAAAATGCCCGGCAGGAGATTGAGGTCGCTCAAAGAAAGAAAGATGGCAGTGCTGATGGCTGCTCGTAATTATGAATAATTTATATCCAATTAACGAATAACTTTTTAGTGCTGTTGTAAAATTGTTCTTTATTTTTTTAATTTTTTTTTTTACTGGAATGTTTTGGTTTTTTTAAAACTCAATTTGTTTATGCAAAGTAATAAGAACTTTTCATATCTTTACCATCAAGGAATTTTCTGATTGGGTTTTTTTTTAAATAATTTGTCTCAAATAATTGATATGAAAGCCTTTTGCTATGGCGGATAAGAGGGGGGCTGAACGGGCTATATCCAGGGGCCCCCGACTGTTTTTGAGCCCCAACCATTTTTATTTTATATTTTACAATAAACCTGGGAAAATGTTTACGCGAACCCTTGAAGATGTAATAAACTAAATAAATTAATAAATCGTTTCTATTAAACTATTTAAACTGCTGACAGTTCAGACATGATAGTCTTAATAATCGAAAACTTTATTTGAATGGCTCATTTGAGAGTACATATTATAAAATATTGTTTATGTTATAAAATTTACTAATTATAAATCATATGTCCCAACGGCAGTGTGGTGGAGTATAGGCTTGTGATGCAAGAGAACTCGGGATAGATTCCCATTGATGGAATTTTTTTTTTAAATTTCTTCCAAACTCCATTTAACTTATCGGCGAACGTTTCTAACAGTTCTTTCTTCGTGTTAGTTTTTTTTTCATGATTAATATTAAGTTACAGACTTATATTAACTGCTAGCAATCATTTTATTTAAAAGGACGCTAGTTGGATAGGGCCCCCATTTGATTGCAGCTAGGGGCCCCGTTAAGTCTTAATCCGTCCCTGGCCTTTAGTAATTGTTCAACACTTTAATTTAATGATCTCTTTAAAGACTGAATTATTGTGCAATTGAACTTTCTAACGTATGGGGAAATATCTACGTTAAATTTCGCTTCAAGCAGAATTAAGTAACAATATTCATCTAGATACTTGGGAAAAAAATCAAATTATTTTTCAGAGTCGAGAAGAATTGGTAGAAAAATGAAACTATTTAGAAAAATCATGGGGCTTTATAAATATTATGATCTAATTAAATCATAAACGAATTATATTCCAGAAATAGGTAATAATGTTGTGTGTCATAAATTTGGGGTATAGATCTACATGTAAACATGTCATATATTTTATTTTTGAATCACATTTACAATAAATCACCATAATATAAAAATATAGAAATTTCACTAATACATATAACATACAGCATGATTGCCACACATTCATAATAATTTAAAAGATATTTAATTTTTTTGTCTTATAATAAAAGATGATAGATAAAAGATGCACGAGTTTACCAACCTTTGGATGCTTAAATAACTTCTAAATTAGTGACTTTAATGGTAAAAAAAAATAAAAAAATAATTTGATAGTTTGGTAGATGGTTGTTTTTATATTTAGATAATATATGTAATTGATAAAACTTTTAATATATATATTTTCATCATAACTTTGAGTAATTTTTTTTTTTTAATTCCTTACAGTTTCCTGTAACTCTAACATTTTATTTTAAAATGCCTCTATTTCATTAGAATTTTTGACCGATACGTAACATGCAACAAAGCCGTTATCACTGGCAGATCTTGCCTAGATGACAGTGAGACACTTCGCAAGCTTATCGCAATAGGCGCCAACGATGGGTTTAGTTGCCAGGTTATAAAAGTTTACCCGCGTAAGTGTCGCGAGACTTCATTAAAATTAACAAACAACTAGAAATATGTTTATGTATTGCAGTATTAAGTTAATTTAACTTTTATAAATACGTTTTTCTTTCCACACACAACAATATATTATAAGAACACATTCTAAGCTCAAACATGCATACTTTAAAAGAAGAAATTCATTTTTTAAATGTTAACCTTATTTTCGCTCAGTTCATTTGTTATTGACTGTTTTAAACCAGGTCCCTGGTGACTTGTCTCCAAAAGGTGATGCATCGTGTTTGCGCAATAGTATCTCTATAGAAGGACCGCCTGCAACAGATAAGGTTTCAAGGGGCATTGCATGAAACAAATCAATTTGGATTTTTTAAAAAAATGTTTATTTATTTATTTTTGTTGTTGTCTTGTCTTATGAATTTTAAAGTAAAGTATCAGTTCTTTCTTCATTAAAAATATTTATTGACGACACATAAAAAATGTGATTAAAATGTTACGAATTATGATATTGTTTACTACATTGCTGATTTGAATTAACCCCATAAACAAAACTAGACTATGTAAAATTTCTTTGATTTCACTAATGTTTCTCTAAAATTTACAAGAAATATATATGATAATAATAAATTTGTAATATTTTTTTACGTAATACAACTTAAATATGAACGATGCAAAAAATAATAAAATTAATGGATAAAGGCTTTAAATTATCATATTTCTATACTTGGTTGAAATGGAAACGAATGATTTCAAACCGTGTTCATGAACATTTTAAAAAAGTGTTTAAATACATTAACTAAACATTTTTAAGAAATTTGTTTATTGAATTTTCGTTAAACTTTTTTTCCTTGGCTAATTTATTCAACATTTCGGTCAACGTAAATTTCAAATTTTTTCCTTCCAGATCTTAAAGATTTTAACAGTTATTAAAAGTATGTAATTTAACGTTTGGCTCTTGTGTTGTTTTTGAGAATGAGTTTTTTAATGCGATCCCTTTTTTGGGGAAATGTTGTACAGATTAATATTAGTTGCATATTGAAATTATGAAGTTCGTATGTCTTACTTTCTTCATGTTTTTATTACTACTTAGTGTTTAGATCCCAACGTAACTACTCAGATGGCTTATTTTTAAATCCCTTATATTAGCTTCACCGTCGGCTCTCTCTCTCTCTCTTGGTCCGTCCATCGGGTCATCCGTTTGGCGGGCGGAAATAACAAAAGTAAAAAAAATTGACCCAATTTCCGTGATTCTATCGAGCTGAAATTTTGTGCATAGACTTGAGTAGCCTAACAATACATTATATCGAAATGTAAGATCTATCAAATGTACCGTAATTAAATTAATGCACTTTTAATTTATTGGGACATAAATGTATAATAGCCGTCTGTTGTTGTTGACATCCACGAGTTTTCCGAGTTCACTCCAACGAACGGTGACCACCCAACATCCCCGTCCCCATTTTATTGCATTTGGCAATTAAGTCACTTTCAGTCTTTAAATGTTTGTTTTGAATGCAATCTATACTTTTATGTTTGTCTCTGAGGAAACCTTCTAGTGGGGGTTACACTCGAGGCGGGTCAGTAATGACCCTTCGCACTTCGATGATCTTAACCATTGAGACTCGTAACCTTTTCTGGGTGGCGCCGACGTGATATTAAGTCGAGGTAGTGAAAATTCCACCCTCCCTGCAGAGGAAAACTTAGTGGGAGGCATTTTCGACCTAGTGTCCTGGTGGCTTCTTCTAGAAGTAACTGCTCTGGGGCGGGGGGGGGTACTTCTCAGCTTTTAGGTCCCTTAGGCAGGGCCGCCGCTATAAATTTTGGAGCCCCTGAATAGTGGGTACGTGTGGGCCCCCTAAAGGGTAAAAGAATCCGACAAAAACATGGACTGGTTTGATACACATTGGGACGAGATATAACCTGTCGCTGAAAGCCAACAAAGAGGCTCTTAAGATTTGAAAGGAAAAACCTGCACCCAAGAGGCTGCATGCCTTAAAAGCAGCTAATTCACATGCCTAAAAAGTCGCTCGTCAATGCGACAGTACCTACTGGTTTAATCTCTGCTACAACATACAGTCAGCTGCAGACATGGGGAATGCTAAAGCCATGTACGAAAATATAAAAAAAGCAACCAGCCCATTGGCTTCCAAAGTTGCCCCTAAAGTCCAAAAAGGGACCAAGACAAAACAGAGCACCTAAAATGGTGGGTTGAGCATTATTTGGAACTGTATGCAACAGTTACCACATTCTCCAGCATCACTCTAGATGACATCCTTACTATGCCACCCTTTGAAGAACTTGATGTCGTGCCCAAATAGGAAGAGGTTAGCAAAGCAATAGACTTCTTAGCTTGTGGGAAAAAACCCTGGGAATGTAGGCTTTAAAGAGTTGCAAGACAGTTTTACTACAAACTTTGCACGAGCTTATTAACCTCTGCTGGGAATAGGGCTACATTCTCCAGGACCTAACGCATGATTATATAGTGACATTTTATAAGAACATATGCGATAGAAGTAGCTGCAATAAAAATCACGGCTTCTCACTACTTCATATTGTAAGAAATGGGCCATTTTCCGTGTTAAACTAACGCGATTACATAATTTAGTTGTTCCACAATTTCAGTGCAGTTTTCGCGCTAGTCGGTCAACTATAGATATGGTGTTCTCCATACGGCAGCTCCATGAAAAATGTCGAGAGAAGGTGCCACTTTGTCGGAGGGACATGAAAGCAGAGATAATACGCACACGTGATTGGGGGTCTAAAGCAGAAGACTGATCTACATGGCGCATATTTGTAAAGAAAGATATAATAGTAGCCGAGGAGCGAAGGGTGGAGGAGGCTACAGACTGATAGGAGAAAGGCCAAAACATTGGGAGTCACAGAATTTTTGTGCAAAAGCTGTGGTAAAGACTGTCACGCAATGCTTGGTCTGCAGAGCCAAACGAGGAAATGCACCTCAGACCAAAGGTGAGACGGAATGATGTCAACAAAATGAATCTGGTTAATGGCGTCTCGTATTACGTCTGTTACTGACCACTCACTCCAACCGTTAATAAAGTATTAAGTTTCTAATACCGTAAAGATAATACTCTGTTTACCAAGACTACTCAAAAGTACATGATCATAGCACAACATAATACTTCGTACATTTCTTAATACCTTAACGTTACGCATACAATTATCAATATATCATTATATAACCTAAATGTGGGGCACGCTGCCAAATAACATCGTAGGTACTTTGACAACATAAAAATTAAAATTGTCATAAAACTATAAATCATATATTATTTTAAAGGGTTAGCTCTAATTTAAAAAAAAAAAAAAACAGTTTCCTGTTGAACAGAAGTCGAGTTATCATTTTTTCGGATGAATTTTTTAAGCCCCCCCCCTACAAATACTATATATTTTACTTTAAAAAATAATGATTAATATCTTTTAAACTTTCCCCCGTTTTTTGTCAATAACTGTTATTTTATTTTTAAAAATAATTGCACCAAAATTCCAGAAGACATCACTTTCTAATCGACAAAATTATAACTAACTTAATTCTCTACAACGATATATTTTTTTTAAAAAACAAAAGTTGTTTGTTAAAAATCATTTTGAAAAGTTAAAAAAAGAATAATTTGTCTTACGCCAAATTTAAAAGAAAAAAGAAAAGGACAAGTTAATAGGACTTTAATTAAACTGTAAATCAATATCAGTATTTATTACAAGAAAGTAGTTTGAAAAATATAAAAATGAATTGAATGCATGCAGCTAAAATCTTTTGGTAGCCTTTATGTCACTATTAGCTAAGTAAAATTGTATATATTACATATACATATTATATAATTTACACTAAACTTACTTGAATAGGCCAATGTATTATCATAATGATAATTAAATTGTTTACTTATTATTAATAGTTTTATTTATTTATTTGAAGACATTGATTTTCGGTAAATAGTAAAGCTGAAAAAAATTTAAGGCTGCTGCAAAGATTTTAGAAATTATATTACTATAAAACTATCAACAATATTTCAGTATCAACTTTGGTTTAGAATAAGTCTGTCACATCTTACCGGTTCGTACAAGTGATGAAAAAAAAACAATATTTAAATCTACACAAATAAGTACGAGAGTCACCGTAAGACATAGATATTACGTGTGTGATGACTAAAAGATAGCTTTTTTTTTTAGAAAACGGTGACGAAAAACATGAAATTCCGAAAAAAACCTTCAGCCAACCAACCATTTGTGAGTACAAAGATTTTCTGTCAATTGTCATTGTCAGCTAAATTTTAAACTTTTTTGTTACATGTCCCTTGAATAATTGACCGAACATATATCTACGCATACAGCATCAGCATTAAATAAAAACCAAGCGTGGCTGACGCCCCACCCTCCCCCCACCCTGCCATTGTTGTTCTGACTTCAGTTACTCTCCACTACTCATTGACTGACTTCAGAGTGATAATATACACTCACAATGATATTTGGACCCTGCAAATGTATCGTGTTATACATAAAATTTATATTAGAGATCCAAAGAATGTTATTAAATTATAATATATACTTACCAGGTTATTTCGAATTTCTTTTTTCTAAGTCACGTGACAAGAAGCACAGAGGGCAGATTTCATCTATATTGTGTCAAAGTAGTCAAAGTACAACCCATTTGAAATAAGAGCACACTTCATTTCTACTACTCCTTACGTAAATATTATTTTAAAAAAAACGTTAAGTTCATTTGTCTTGTTGTTAACTGCTAACTTAACAAAGTCAGTTAAAATTTTAATTTTTTTTTAAAAAAAATTTTAATAATAAAGTAATTAAACTCTAACCTAATAATTCAAAATATTTGAAAATTATTATATTATCGTTATTTTTAATTAGAGGGTAATTAAAAACAAATAATTTGATTAATCGGTAAAAAAATTTAATCGATTAATTTTGATTAAATATATTTTATAAGACTTATATTGATCAAGTAAAGTTGCAGTTTATTATTTTTAGAAATCAGTTAAGTCACGATTGTTCCATGGCTTTCAAATTTTGTGATGTAAATTATGTAAAACAACAAGTTAGTCAAGAAATAATAAACGGTAAACTTTTTGTTTACGCATGCGCGTGTGAATAAATGAAAAGTATGCCAATGACAAAAAATATTCATTATATATAAATAGAAATAAATACGAAAAATAGAAATATTTGCCAAAAACAAAATTAAAAAATTATTATAGATTAAAAAATGTTCTCATAAATTGATGATCAATTTATAGTTAAATTCCCCTTCCCTTTTTTAATATCAATATTTTAATAATAGTTATTATTATTATTATATTAAAAGAACTCACAACATTCATATCGATAATAATTGTAATAGTAAGACAATTGTATTATTATTATTGATTAATTAATTTATACATTCCATAATAACATTAACTAGTATGCAGTCCACCCATCCCGACCATTCGTTCATAACGCTTCTAATTTTCGAAATCAGCGCACCAAATCGTGCACCAAAAATAAATCATATCGAAAGTAACAATAAAATTGATAAAATTGGAAAAAATATAGATAGATCTAGATCTAGAACGAGAGTCTAAATACATTTATCTACAATAAATGATAATTGTTTCTCTTCCTTTTTTTTCGGATGTGTATTTGTCAAAATTGATAGATTCTAGCTTAAATATTTTTATTTAAAAAACTTTCGTCATTTTTGACAGGTGATACACTATAATAAATTTATTATATTTTGATTATAAAAAATTAATATAAATTAAATATTGTCCATTGTCTTCTTGTTTTTTTTTTAAATTTTTAATCATTTTAAATATATTACATTCTAAGTGCTTTTCTTAAACTTAACCGTTAATGATCATTTTAAAAAATATAACAACATACTTCACCGTGAAGATTTAGCAGTATGTTTTATCACAGCGACCTATAACAGCAGAGCATTTCTGGGGATAAGTAGTAGTAGTATTACTAGATCTAAGTATGATGATCAGAGTATCCGTCCAATTCAAAATGTGTCCCTGAAAGTACAAACAGTACTTTAATATTCTCAGATTAGCCATATCTATATCCAGACACTTATAATTCAAATAGTGGTAAAAGGTTTTAAGGGATTAAAAAATTCAAATTATTATTTATAAAAATTACATACTTATTGACTTAAATGAATGTTTTTTAAATAAAACAACAAGAATGTCTGTTGTAATACATTGTTTTTACTATTGTAAAGATATTACTCAAAACATTTCCAAGAAGTTAACCACAAAATGACTTTTATTTCATAGTTTCTTTTTTAATGTAAGGCATCAAATGTCATGGGATGTGTAAGGACAGTTCATGCATAGCTAACGTTATTTGTAAAGATCTATTTTAGCCACCAGTCTTTCGGAGGTTATCTATGTAATCTAAATACAAGAAATAACACACAAAAAATTTTCTATTCAATGTAATTGGAACTTGTAACATTATCATTTTTTCAGGGCAGTTAAATACTGAATTTCTCAAATACTGAATGGCTTGTTTACCTTTAAGATACTTTCAAACAGGAAGGAAACGAAAAAGCTTTATATAATCTTTTTGATTTTTTAAAATTTAGGAATCAGTTTCATTTTAAAGATAACTTATCTTAGATATACAGACGCTCCTTCTATGCAGAAGATAATTGCGTCCACAGACCATGAGAGATGATCTGTTGGCAAGTGATGCGGCGGTCACAGGCCACGCTATAGGGGTTCCACGCATTACCCCAGCCGCCTAACTATTGTCTAGATGGGTACCCATTCGGAGCTGGGTGACTCGGGGACTCCTCAGGCCCCGAGAACAAATCCTCACTTTCGTGTGGATTCGAACTCGTGACCATCTGTATGACAGTCGAGAGCGCTACCTCTCGACCACCACGTCCCACAATAATTTCAAATTATAATTATGCTTTTCTTTTGGTAAAATTTAAAAATCTTTTCACAAAATCAAACAATTATAAAATGAAAAAAGAAAATATTTTTTTTTTAAATAACCTCCAGATTTCTTGTTGCGTAATTCTATTATTACAACAACAACAAAAAATAAATTAAAAAAAAAAAATAATAAATAAATAAAAATCAACATTACCTTTACTAGAACCATTTAATAATAAATGCAAGATCGCATCAAGTTAATTTAGAAATCTCATATACAAAGCGATGCAGATTGTTTTGTGTGTGATAGGCTACTGTAAGCACGTACATTTTGGTTCTAAACTATTGACTGACGAGAATGTTTAACATGTTGTTAAAGTTTGCCTACCATGGTTCTAAACCTTAGCCTAGTTATCAAACCAAACTGTGGAAACTTAATTAATACCGATAACGTTATTCCTTGCCAATGCCGTTTTGTGCATACCAGTTACAACCGTTCCATGCGAATGATTGTTCAGCTTGGCTGGTTATTTTGTAAATTAGACCAGCTAGTCCTTTGAACCAATAACTATCAACACACGTCTTTTGTTTTCTTAGTTGGTTAAAAGATGAAATAAAAAAGAAAACATTCCAATGTTATTTAGATTTTTATCACGAACGTTCAATAAGTGTTACTTATGAAATCATATATTTTGATTTTTGTCTTTAATCAAAATTAACAATTAATTAAGTTTTAAAAATGTAACGATTAAATTTCAGTTTTTGGTTAACAGATACAAATTTTTGCTTTCAAAACTGAACGTTTCTAAATACATAAAATTTGTTTGTCTATTGGCATACAAAATATCAAGAAAGTTAAGATGTCTTGCACTCATGTATATAGTTTCTATGTTCTATAAGGAGAAAACATTGCATTTAACCCCCTAGCTATAATATGGTACTATCATTTCTACAGTAAAATACTAAAACAACAAGATAACACTTAAAACACGAAGACTAGACGAATTATTAGACATAATTGCTCATAATTATTTTGTCGGGATTTGCAAGTTCAAGGAATAAATATCAACCGATGTTAATGGCTCAATAATTATACGCACTATGAAAGTTTTGTTCTCTTAATAACGTATCCATCCGGGCTGTTACATGAACATTTGATGACATAAGGACATGAACATTTGTCGATATAAGGACATGAACATTTGTTGATCTACAGACATGAACATTTGATGATATAAGGACATGAACATTTGACGATATAAGGACATGAACATTTGACGATCTAAGGACATGAACATTTGATGATAAAAGGACATGAACATTTGGTGATCTAAGGACATGAACATTTCACGATCTAAGGACATGAACATTTGTCAGTCTAGTGACATTTTTATAGCGCTTCGATTGCCTGAGATTTAGTGAATGGCTATTAAAAAATTATCCACAATTTGATTGAAAGTGTTTAAAAGTATATATATTATATAATGCGCTAGGGCGCATTTCCGTCCGTCAGTGTGAATCCCTTATGCCCCGCAATGCTAGATTAATTTTTTAAAATTGAAAATATAGACGTAAAATCATAACGATTTTTGTTTTGAGACTAACAGAGCGTGTGGTTTTGTGCGCCGTAAAAAAATTTAGTGGCGTCATGAAGCTTTTCTTATATTAATTTATGGGATGTTACTTTTTATGTTGATAATCCGAGTGTGTGAATAAGATTGTGTGCGAGTGTGTTCATATACGTGTGTGTGTGTGCGGCTTTGTGTGCGTGTGACTGTGTGTTTGTATTAATTCTGAAATAACGATTTATTTCATAGATTTCTAAAAGTGAAATTAATATTGAAAAGACGTTACCAGGTAATAGTTTATGTATAGTTAAAATTATGCACTAGATTATGAAAAATTCCGTTAAATTTATGCACACAAGCTTCTGCCGACGTGATCTTCTTGGGTGCTTGAATAAAAGATAACGGGAAGTCATCGAATATGACTTAAAAAACTGCTAATGAGAAGATCAATCTCCAATGATTTTTTCAGAGATTGTTTTACCTTATGTTTCATTTTATATGAAATGAGCCCTTGCGCATTAGTTGGACGATTACTCGCATGAATTGCCACAATGGAGAACTCATAGTCGCTTTTGTAATTGCATTATTTATAGTGACAATATTTAATTGGGTAAGATTGAGGCTAATTGTCGCATATTTACTTTTAAAGAAAATGGAACCTCTCTAAACTTTTATATTGTATTTTGCAATAACAAAATCACACGAAGATTGCTCGAAGTCACTGTTAAATTACTATAGAAATATATGTGAAGAAATTATTTAAGTGCAGACGACATATCAATTTTACATTTTAATATAAGCTTTTATAAATCTACGTATATAATCGGATGGAGGCAAATTTTATACGGGCTTATAACAAGTCAAAATTACAGAAAATGAAATTTCTTAAAATAGAAAAATTAACACGGAACCGCTTTTGAAGCATTCAACAAATTATTTCGCATAAAAACAAATGCAAATATTTGTTAGGAGTAAGATGTATTTCTCTAGGGTGCTTACTTAATACAAGTAAGTGTTTTGGATCGATTTCATTATAAACTGACATTAAAGAAATTCGTATGGAAAGTAAACGCTCAGGGATTTTAAATAATAAAATGGTAAGTGTATAAAAATTTATACACTGTTGTAAGAGTGGGGTTAAATAGCGGAATTGTAATTTTTATAAAGAGGGGCAAATTTGTGAACTATTTGAACGATTTCATTTTTAGGGTCATGAGTTTTTAATATCGCCGAGCCCTGAGAGGGCACTATTTCTTAGCCACTGATAATTTCCTTTTTGCAAACATTAAGAAAACCAGCAGTATAAAATTTTAAGCCCAAACCTTGCGATTCAACGTGTGTTTTTTTAAAACAAATAGACAATATTAAAAAATCTCCCCAACCCTACACATCCCAATAACATAAGTATTAAACAGCTCAATAAAAAATAAATATATTTTGTCCTAAGTAATGGTCATGCATAAAATGTAAAGAAATGAATGGTGTGGATTAATTGGTAGATGAATGAAAAAGCTTTCGTAAAAAACGACTTATTGCTTGGATAATGCAATATTATGGTACGTGCTATGGTTAAAACTGTAGAGTTGTCTATTGTAGCAAGTTTGTGTGTGTGTGTGATTTGGTTATTTCTATGTCTGCTAATGTTGCGCCTTTAACATGATAACCAGTATTTTAAAAAGTATATATACAAACAAAAATAATAATAACTTTCTACGGTTTAGATAGAAAGCGGTCGAAACGCCTTAGGGTTGAATAGTCATTTGGTGGAACTGTCCGGGATCGAATCGCCCCGGGGTCGAATCGACCGGAGTCGAACCTTCCGTGGTCGAACCGACCAGAGTCGAAACGACCTAGGGACAAAACGTCATGTGGTCGAACTTCCAGGGTCGAACCGTCCGGGGTCAATTCGAAGTGTCCAACCACCAAATAGAAAATACTTTTAGCACAACTAAAGTAAACCAGAAGGGTACATTTTCAGCTCAAGCCTTGCGATGTAAGGTGTTTCTTTAAAACAAATTAACTCATACATACCTTAATTTAGCATCAATATTCACATAATTAATATCTGGCCAATATAAAAATATCCTATTAATTTGACTAAGGCCATGCTTAGCCTAGAAATAGAAATAATGTTTTGGAGAGCTTTTTCCATGAAAAAAAGTAATATTAAAACATGTATTTTACTCTAAGAACTAATGAATGATGAAACATCAATTTAGAAAAAATTGCATGACTGTTCTTTAAAGTGTAAATATATCAAGTGTAAAGAAATATCACGGGAAATATGACTTATAAATAAGATCTAGCATAAGAAAGTGCGTGTTATGTCAAAAAATCACACTGACAACAACTCGTGTTGTGCCAAGCTGTTTTGAGTTTATTAGTTGAATAGTATACAACGGGAATAAAGATTAATATAAATTGAATTGTTACTATTAGAAAAAATGTGCAGGAATATATAATGATTGACATAACATTTATAAGGAGATCAATTTCTCTCTATTTTCGTAAAAAGCAGCATTGTTCTTAATTTTTTATTCACGTTAAAGGAACATGTGCCTTGATAACAAATAAACCATATTTTCCTCCCTCCCCAAGCCACAATATTCACAAATATTATCAGGATAAAAATATCCTACTCGTCTTGGATTAATTTTATGCTTAAACTATAAATTAAATGAGTGTTTTCTAAGAACCAAAGGAATCATGTGGAAAGATATTGTTTTCATGTTTTGATTCACGTGAAACGAAAGTGAGCCTTGCTCGTTAGAATTTTTTTAAACTGTTAACGACATTTGTTATTCTGGTAGAGTATATAGCAAGCGTTATTAAAGGGGTTCGAGCATGCTGAAAGAAAGCCATCAATCGATCTGAATTGCAGGATGTGGTTGAGCAAGCAAGGGCCCTAAATGGGCTGTAGAGCCAAGGATTTTAATGATGATGCTATCTTAAGGCAGAAATACCAACATTGATGGCTAATATTTAAATTAATAATATATTTAATTTTTCTCGACACACATATCGTTGTTTTTATTAAGAAGGGGTTTGATTTATCACTACCCTAATTTCCAGATGCGTTTACATTCATTTTTAAGGAGAATTTAAGACCCAGAACCAAATAAATTTATTCTTATTGTGCCCACCCCGTAGCGTAGCACGGGTATTTTGCTCGTCAGAATATAAAACCCTTATTTTTTCTAGATGGCTCCCTTTGAACTTCGGGCATTGCTACCATAATATGGATGCATTTGGTTGCATGCTACTTTGGTTTACCATATCACAACTTTTTTTCTATCTTCAGGGAAATTACTTTTGAATTAAATTACTAATGTTCATGGGGAGTAGATAGATAGGTGTAAATACGTGCAAAACATAAACGTAGCTTTATTTCTAACCCTAAACAAATCAAAGTATAAAAGCTAGAGAGAACAATTGTTTGTGCATGACTCCATTAACAATTTCAATGTTGACTTCGTCATCTAGGATCATGTAAATATCGGTTCAATCGCGTGCTTTCTTACGATCTGCGAACTAAAGTTTGAATCTTGTTTAAACTGATCCTAAAGTACTAGGATTAAAATGTCACCAACTTTTTCTTTATAATTTGCATTTTACATTTTTTATTTAAAAGTTTTAGGATATTATTCATGAAATAAATACATAGATTAACGTGTGTACATTTTGAAAAGTCTTAATAAATAAGTTGCACATTATTATGACATTAAATATAATAAACATATGTTGCCTACCATCGGTTTAATGAAGTGCTCCCCTAAAAGTAAAGTTGTATTAAAAATCAATTATGGTTTGTACGCAATTTACTAAATTAACGTGATTTAATGAAGATACATTTTCTGTTAAATTCAGTTTGATTGTTGCCATGAAACCAAAATAAACGATTAAAAATCTGTATTACAAAAACTTTAAACTGTCCAATATCATCACCTACATTGCCTGCGATCACGCACATGAGGCATGGGCCACTAATCATATATCTCCAGAGTTGTCTGTCCTGAGGTATGGGCCACCAATCACACATCTATAGAGTTTTCTGTCCTGAGGTATGTGTCACCATTCACACATCGCCAGAGTTTTTTTATCCTTAGGTGTGTTCCTTAAAAGTTTCAAGTTGTACCGCATCTCATCGGTAACAGCTTCTAAAGTGTGATGCATCACATTGGCATAATATTTTCAACTAGCCTTGAGGGTTCCACCTATGTGCCTGTATCGAAAAAAAAATTGGTGAGCGTTTTGTGCGACTCGATTCAATATTCTAATCCTGACATATTCTACAACATGAATTTTGTAATGTTGTTGACAGTACAACAAATTATAATACTTTACAAGAACAAATGTTTATATTTTAAACATCAAAACACAGACTGATAATAATTGGCGTCAATTACGATTGAACTTGTCCGCCACATAGTTTAATTCGTTTAAATACGTACGAGAAGTCTTGGTAACAGATATAGAATCCTTTACAGCGTTTATTAATTAAATACAAAGTTGAAATTATGAATATGTGCCCACAAAAATTGCAACACATGATTGTACTTTGATGAAAATTTAATGAATATTTAAATCTTATATTCTCGACTTTTAATCTATATTTAACGATGGCCGCTGCCTTTGCTCGTGTCTCAAATTAACTTTTTTTTTTAAGGTCGGTCCACACATCAACATATAAGACACCCCCCCCCCCAAAAAAAAAAAAAAAAAAAAAAAAAAAAAACCAACAAAAAAACAAAAAAACAAACAAACAAACAAACAAACTTGGCATTGTAGAAACTGTAACAATTCGATTACATTGTTAAGAATAAATTATGAGTTAGTGAAATAACTTAGTGGTCTAACCAATTTTCTACGGTATTTATTATATTTGGACAGAAAATTTAATATGTATACCTACCTTAAGACTTTTTCTGATTTAAATTCACAACTTCTTTTTGCTAAAACTGATAAATCTTCATCCTTGACAAGAATGTTTTTAATTAGCTGGATATTAATATCCATCACCAATATACTTGGCACAACACTGTTATTTTGCTAAACATATTAAATAGAAAAGAAAACTGAGTGGTGACGAACAATTTATTTTAGTCACCTTCAGGGCATTCCAATAAAAGCGTGTGTTTTTTTTTTTTAATTCATTTTTTTAAAAAAGAAACATTTGTATATTATTAAATTTAGATAATTTTTAAAGTTAAGCATCAAATGTGTGAACAAACTTGATGATGAAATTGACTTAAATTAAATATATATTACTTTAATAAAATGATATTTACCAATAAATATTAAATCATCAGGCTTGAAAGTTAAACTAAATTCTAAACAAAAAAAATATTTCAAAGCATAACATATAAAGAAAATGATTAAAAATTAGTTTCATAATAGAACCACTTTAGCGAGATTATTGTCATAAAACATTTAATTGATGTCGTAACAATTAAATGAGGGCAAATTTAGCAATTAACCAGTCTTTCAATGTGGGCCACCCATAGTCCCGACCGACAAACATTTGAAATATCCCATCGTTTCTCAGATGATTCAGGGCAAATGTTCACCACCTGCCGCACCAAGCAGCTTGATATAAAAATAAGAGCATTGCAGAGATAAAAACACACATAAATAAACATTTGGTGCAGGGTCAAATACTACATTGCACTGCTCATCTTCACGTTTATTGAAAATGCTGAATCTGATCTTCGTCTCGCTTTTCGTATTTAAGATCTGTGGTAAGTTCAGTGCTTTTTGTTGTGATAGAGAAGTAAAAATAGAATGATAAATAATGTATTTTTTAAAACCAAATTAGTTTGTATTGAGGTGAAGGAAAACTGCGTAACGTTTGAATGCTGTAGGCTTGTACGGGATTCAATTTTTTTAAAGAACGTTTTTCTGTCCTTTCTTGATAACTTATGCAGACGGGCAGTGGGAGGCACAAGGACCGGCATCGGTCCGCAGACCCAGTTCTGAGTAGCACTAATTTAGAGAGCAAAAACGTCAGCAAGGAGTCGTTTCTTGATTGTGATTCTCTTTACATTACATGTTATAACCTCAAAGTACCAGAGACTGAACAAAAGAAAATTAGTGCGATGGCTTATGTGTAGAATGTATAAATGAAACAAAAACCTGCTTATTTCATTTTTTTTCATTAACAGATTATTAGATATATAGAAATAATAGATCAATAAAAAATATATATATAGACAGACCACCAGATGGAAAGAAAGATAGATGGTTGGATAGATAGCTAGATAATTAGATTATATATATATAGATTTGAAAAATAGATAGGTAGATAGATCGACATATATGTATATAGCTAGATATAAATCATGATCGACATATAAGTATATATCTAGATAGAAATAATATGAAAATCTCGTTTCTTGTCTGAGCAGTCGGCAACAGCATCAGGTCAGATGGCGGGTGTTATAAATTATGGACCTGCAATTTGCCAATGGACATGCTGGAAAACTTTTACCAAGATGGAGTTTACGAAAATTTCTGCAAGTGAGTATATTTTTAAAAAAAATAAATCTACCATATATTCTTCTTCAAAAGCCGACATTTTTTTGTATTTGTACAAAATATCTTGGAAAATGTTGGGGGTCAGCTTACGAGCGGGTCATATGTTATTTCTGCATGGTTAATCATTAAATATTGGTTTTGTGACTGAGTAGAGTGAGGAAAAAAGATCTCTAATCTCACGGGGTTGTGTCGGAGTGTTTGAATCAAAGCAAGTTGGTTTCGTTTTATATGGAACATCAGACAAAACTTCACTTTTCTGTCAAACTATCTTGCCGGTATTGCTGCCCGCCTCCCCCATTTCTTTTTCTACATGGTCCTTTAATAATTTGTGCATAATTATTTTTTTTATTATTATTTTTTTTATTTTTTATTTTTTTGTGGATCTAATTAGTTGATTTAAGAGGTCAATCTGTAATTTCTTTATGTTGATTTTTTTCGTTTTGCTTACGCTGTCTTACATACATTTTTTTAGAACCAAGTATCAGGATTGGGTTTATATATATATATATATATGTATNTATATATAAATATATATATATATTGTGTTTACCATTGAGATGTGATGTATATCAAAGTCAAGCAGCCTTTTTAATGGAAATGGACTTCTTTTAATTAAACGTGGAAACGAGACATATAAGTCTGTTGGTACCTATTAGACTTACAAATATATTTATTTTCAAATTAATTGCAAAACTTACAAGCTAAGATGATTCGCGGGATGATCACCACGTCACCTTTATTACACTCAGAGAGAATTCGCGCGGTAATGGTGTTCTTTGCCATTTGTTCAACAACCAATCGTGTGCCATTGCAGAGACCTTTTTTCGGACAAAGATTTCTCAACAGCATGATGATTGTACCTCGCTTCAGGCTAAGCTCGTGAGGAGGCACGCCGGACGGAGTCAAACCATTGAGGAACTCAGTTGGGAAATTGAGAGCATCCGACGGTTCTTCTGAGATGATGGAGTCAGCACTGTGGTAGGTGACGCTTTCACCTGGCAGTCGTCGGATAATCTCGCGATTGGTGACTAATGCCTGAGCATTTGTGGCTGCGATGATGACACGACTTGCGAGCTGCTCGTCCGAAAGCTCGGCAATATCTCGGCTAAACACCGCATCGATTAAGCTGGTGTTTTCAACCATTATCTGAGGGATCTCAAATAGTTCGGGATCTCGCAATGATGGAAATTTTGGGAGCGTTCCTTCACCGAGCTTCAATAGCCATTCATTGTGGTCTTGATGTCCTGCGCTGCGCATGTTGGCTGATAAGGTGAGACGGCGAAAATTACTCCACAATGGGCTTGACTTAATGCAGGCTTCGATGATGTCCGCTCGATTTCCGCGTGGAACAACTGGAAGTGTTTGTCGGAAGTCGCCTCCAATGAGCAAAACTTTACCGCCGAACGGTCGATCATTCTTCATAATGTCGCGGAGAAGTTGGTCAATGCAGCGAAGACCATCTTTAGGCAGCATTGTAATCTCATCGATGACGATCAAAGAGGCTTTGCGCAAAGCTGTAGCTTCGTTGGAATTCTGTCGCATTGATGAAACAGAAGTGTCGAGAAGGGGAACCGGCAAATTTAAATCCGCTGTGAACCGTGCGCCCGCCTTTCAACAAAGTTGCTGCAATTCCGGTTGTCGCGAAGGCAAGTGCGGTTTGATCTCGGCCTCGTACAAATGACAATAAAGTCGTGTACAAAAACGTTTTGCCGGAACCACCAGGACCGTCGAGATAGTAGCATCGAGCTCTTGAGTCGTCGTAATCAAGGGAATGACGTACAGTGTCGAAAGCTTCACGTTGCTGTGGATTGAGCTTCTGCATGTTGTCTTGTGCGATAAATGCCTCTTGAGCGATGTCGTAAGGATTGTTCTCGGCTGGCGCGTTTCCTTCCGGGACCGGTAATCCCAAACTGGCACAACTTAAGCCATGCTGCTTGAGAGTTGCTTCGATTGAATGCAGAGCCAAATTGAGTGAGACTTCCGCTGACATC
>MUZC01004630.1:273349-284286 GCA_002072015.1 Radix auricularia | reverse complement strand
TAGTCTACTATTTTACTAGGGTATATTCCTTTATAAATATTGAAAACAACCCATTACTAGCCATTACAATTTACATACATAAAAATAAATAATTCAATAAAACAACTCAATTTTTTATCCAGATTAGGGTCATCAAGACATTATATACAAGTTTAGATAAATTCAACAATGTAGTATCGATAGCGACATATTCCAATTTAGTTACTCTAATTTTATAACATAGTTGGCTTTACTTTAGTGGGAGTTGGAGTATAGATAGTTAATTAGTATATTTTTATTTTATTAACAGTGATGATAAACAAAGAATAATATTTCCTGGTTCATTTTTGTTTCTCTCTTAAAGCATTATCTGAATTAAGTGGCTGCACTTGAATCTGAATAATTTTGTTTTTGTTAAACCAGGTCTACTAAAAAATTAATGCTTAACACGTCTCTACCACTATGCAAAATATTTTTAATGTGATTTTTAAAACAGAAAAAAAATAATACGAAAATATTTCATTTAAATACATCATATAACTAACCTATCACTGTTACTGGCTACTGGGCTAACAAAATAGAATAATACTAATATTTATTTGGTCCATGCCGTGTGGGTTCAGTTCTATATATAAAGTAAAGTAAAAAAAAACAACAACAACAAAAAACTACATAAATAGAAACATTAAGTGACAAAATATTAACAATGAATCAACATTTTATTTTGTGTGACTGTATAACAATGAACAATTTATTTTATATTTTAACGTCATAGTCATGAGTCATAGTCATACTTACTAATACTAGTACTAGTCATAGTAATAGTATAGTATAGTATAGTACTAATATTAAGTTTAAGTGTTCGGAGTTCAGAAGGATTATTTACATAAATGAAATTAAATTTCAAATTAAAAATTATATCCTAAAACGTTTTACTTTGATTTGTAATTTCAAAGTGTGGAAGGAAAAATTAAGAAAGCTAATTCAACTAAATTTAAGACAATTAAATAAGTTATTTAAACTCAAATTATTAATTTAACTTATTATTATATTATCATTTAGTTTCGCAATTTAATTGCAGAGGACAACGCAGTTTTCGATTAGGAATATTGCTACTAATACTAATGCTATTATAGTAATATTACTAAACAAAACGTTTCGAATTATTACTTCTTCAAAACATTTTCTATTATATTTGTGTTCACTTGTCCGTATGTTCAGTTGTCTGTTGGTTCAGTTGTCTTGTGTTCACTTGTCTTTGTGTTCACTTGTCTGTGTGTTCACTTGTCTGTGTGTTCACCTGTCGATTGTTCAGTTGTCTTGTGTTCACTTGTCCTGTGTTCACTTGTCGAGTGTTCAGTTGTCTGGGTTGGACTGTCCTCGTGTATTTTACTTTTTTTTTCATTTAAATATTGTTGCAGTAGAAAATTAAAATGCGTTACGATATCATTACTATATTAGTGAAATATATTTGTGAAATACATTAGTGAAATACATTGGTCAAATATATAACTGTATGAATGAGAATGTATGTATTTAGAAAAGAAGTATGTGAAACATTTAATACCCTATAAAATTTCACACTTAGGAGTTTTAAGACTGTATTCAATATTGGCGTTTTTTCTCGGAAAAGGTGGGAGGGGTTAAAGGACATAGCCGACGCGAATATCAAAGGAATACAGTATCCTTTACGTATCTGAATCTATCTTCACCGTCACCTTTAGTTGAAATTCATCAATTTAGTACTTTAACTTAAAGATTAATTTGTAGGAGCAGTTTTTTTAAAAGACTTTATGCTATTAAAGATGTGTCATTATATCACCATGTATCTATCTATCAGAAGAAAACAAACGCTAATCTAATCATCTTTATTTCAGGGAGTTTCTGTCTACAGCAGTTCTCAAACCTGATTGGTAGTGCTTGACAAAGTAATTCAACTTTGATATTGGAAGTGGACAACTGAATTTTTATTTTTTAGAACATTTTTCAATGTCCAAGCTGTTAACGAAACTCATTTTGTTTTGTCAGTTTTCATTTTTAATTTTGCCACTACAGTATCGTTAAAAGGGTAAAATTTTAGGATTAAATTAATTTAAGTTGTTTTGAACAAACATGTATAATGAATTACTTTGGAACAATCCAGTTTTTGTATGTGAAAGGAGTGAAGTTATGGAAATATTTAATGACACATAGTTGTCAAGGACCATGAATCTTAAACAATTTGTTTGCATCTAATTAAATTATTCTAAACGTGTAATTTCCTTCTTATTTCTTTATTGCTGTGATAATTATCATTAGAAACAAAACACGAAACCTATGTTTTTATAATTAAAAGAAATTTGTAAAAAATTATAATTAAGCAAACAAAGTCGGTCACGTAGGAAGAACTTTGTAAAAAAAATAATAATTTACCAAACCACGTCTGTCACGTAGAAAACTTCATACAGTACTTTTTAAAGATTTTTAACGCAATTTTATCATAGGAAAAAAAGGCGTTTGTGTATTTAAAATGTCATTAATGTCTCTTTGAACAAGCACAAGCAAATCCTCCATAACCGTACGGGTCATTTCAAATAAGTTAAAGAGGTCACAAGAATGTACACGGGCAAAAGAAAATCTCGAAAAAGTATTTCCTTGAAAAGAATAATATATACATATTTTAGTATTTTGTCGCTTTCCCAGCAAAGAAAAAAAGACCAAACTATAGCTAATTTATAGAAACTTTGGAGACGGATTTTTGGAAATCTCTTTTATTCGACTCCCGTAATTTTAGCAGCAATGTATAGCAATGTGTAGCAATAAGTAGCAATGTGTAGCAATGTGTAGATTGTTTTGTTTACTTTCAAAAGAAATTAATTGGAAATGGTTTTTAATGTAATCTAGAATGATTTCTTTTTTCATTAAAAAAAGTCAGAATTTTTTTTTTTGGAATTTGCGTTTAAAAATTTATTTGAGTTTGTTTTTATTTAGAACTACATGTTTTTGTTTTTTTTTCTTGAAGAGGAGATCAGTGCTTTTTTAATTTAAAAGCATTAAAGATCAATAATAAGTAGAAATTTAAAAAACTAAATAAAATTGTTACATTATTAGGGAACGAGTAGTAATTTTAATGAAAACATTTTTTTTAATTTAAAGTTTGCTGAGCTTTCAGAAGAAAAAAAAAGGGGGGGGGGGTGAAGGAGATTATATTCTTAGCAAAGCAATGCAGTTAGTGTGGAATCAAAATAAGTTCTTAGAAACATGAACTAATGGCTCAGGCAGGTGTATTTAATGAACGGCAATAATGAGGTAACATATTTTATTACATCTCGTATGACTCCTTGGGATCAACTCTGATATATTTACATTCACTCACTAAGGATTATCGATGTTTGACACCATCCAATTACCATAAAAGACTCGCTTTTTTTGTGGGAACTTGAACGCGGCCCAGACTATGAAAGACAATTGACGATTTGAACTTACATTTGTGCAAGTCGGAAAGAGAAGCGATGCTCAGTAATGTGACACTTGCCCAGGGCTGAATGACTAGCGTTCTTTTGGTACTAATGTAACTTATATTACTAGAAGAAAGACTTTATATAAGACATAAAACAGCTTTTTGTGTTGGATATATTTAGTACATCTTGTAGCGTTCTTTGGGAACTAATGTCACTTATATTACTAGAAGAAAGACTTTATATAAGACATAAAACAGCTTTTTGTGTTTGATATATTTAGTACATCTTGTAGCGTTCTTTGGGAACTAATGTAACTTATATTACTAGAAGAAAGACTTTATATAAGACATAAAACAGCTTTTTGTGTTGGATATATTTAGTACATCTTGTAGCGTTCTTTGGGAACTAATGTCACTTATATTACTAGAAGAAAGACTTTATATAAGACATGAAACAGCTTTTTGTGTTGGATATATTTAGTACACGAGGTTGCGTTCTAACAAAAGTACAAACTAAATAAATGAGAAAACAGAATTGGTCTTCAAGTTATTAGCATTTATTTATAACTACAGGTATCTGATAAAAAAGCATGCAAATTACGGACATCACTAAAGTTACGACGCTATTAGATTTTTCTGGTAAATTTAACAAAGACGCATTGCAAAGCAATTTTTTTTTGTTTTAAATGTAAAATGAAGTTTTATTTCAGTAAACAAAGGCAATCAAATTATGTTTGACATTAATTTAAATATTCCAATCAGAAACTATATGGATGGGAATAAAGGTATATGATGTGTAAAGAGTTACAAAGGCCTCAAGATTAAGAAAATATTGCTCACTACTCTATAAATAGATTTAAAACAGCACACGTGTGTTTGGTGTGTCACATTCACATTTGAAGACATGCGCAAATTTTTTTTTTTTAAATATTTGTATAAGCAATATTTGACAATGGTAATAGTAAAACAGTGACTGCTTTTATAAAAATCCGAAATTCGCTTATCTTTGAAGTGGTACTCAGAGGCGTCACTAGGATTGGTGTCACCCTGGGCGGTTGCTCATGATGTCAACCCCTCACAGTTCCTGGTGTAAACCCCTCAAGACGTCACCAAAAGACCTCTGAGTCTTCCAGTGCAAAATAATGGGAACTTACAGAATTGTATATTTTGGTGTCCCCCCCCCTTGAGGTCCGCACCCCACCTAACCCCCTCGTAGCGCACAGTAACATTTTATATCTTTAATAAGATGCCATATAATGTTAAAATTTCGTTGCTGGAGTTGCGCATCTGCGGTTCTGATCGGTGTTATTCAAAATGAACTCAACTTTAGCTGCCCAACGTACACATCAAAATATATATCACAGAAAAAAGTTTCATACGAAATCGATTAGTCTGAAATGTTTAAGTGTGAAAATAATTTCGTCTTTAGGGATATTACACAAAGAATCACATATACTATAAAAAAGGTATTCATAGATTTTCATGTTTGCGGAACTTTAATAACTATAAATAAAACAAAGATAACTCAAAAACATGTAATGAAAACTTTTCCTCTTAAACAAATTACAAAAAAAAAAAACTTTTATTCATGTATACATATCGGTATAGAACAATCTTACCCCCCCCCTTACAAACTGTAGTGAAGCGAGTATATGGCTGCCTTCGTCCACCAGCTTACTCCATGGCATTGCAAAGGTTTGTTTTCTTTCATTTAAAGCAAAAGATACCGCCGAAGTTTCCGTCCAGTCTTTTTAGTACTTACTCCGGTGCGGCTCTTCCTTTTCTTTTTGCCCAATTTGGTTTTATTGTAATTTATTGGGACTATTTTACTGTTGAGTTTCAACTGATATTTTTTAAATAATAAGTTTTCGCGTTTTCGCGTTTTCGTATTTCATTGTATCTCATAATTTTTTCTAAGAGTATTCATGAGTCCGTTCTATCCCATTTGTCAGTTTTTCCCCTTTGTCCGTTTTTTCCACTTGGTCCGTTCTTTCCCCTTTTACGTTCTTTCCATTTTGTTCGTTCTTTCCCCTTTGTCCGTTCTTTCCCCCTTGTCCGTTCTTTCCCCCTTTGTCCCATCTTTCTCACGTGTCAGTTCTTTCCAATTAGTCCTTTTTTGTCCATTCTTTCCCCTTTTTGTCAGTTCTTTCCACTTTGTCCGTTGTTTCACCATTATCCCTTCTTTCACCTTTGTCATTCTTTCCCACTTGTCAGTTCTTTCCCTTTTGTCCGTTTTCCCCTTTGTCCGTTGGTTTACCTTGGTCCGTTCTTTTTTAATTCTCCGTTCTTTCTTTTTTGTCCGTTCTTTCTCCTTAGTCCGTTCTTTCCGTCTTGTCATATTTACCAGACATTTTGAATGGTTAAACTGTAAGAGCCATACCGTATGTTAATACTTAAAAATTCAAGTAAATTTGCGCATTGTGAGTACTTTCAACACTAAAATCACAAATATGATGTCTATCAATAATGTCAAATAAAAATTTTCCTGTTTCATATACCCAATTAAAATGTAGTTCGAAGTAGACTGAATACACATGTTTGTTACTACCTGAATATTTTTCTAAATGCCAAATGCAGCCAGCAATACAGCCACATCTGGCTTGCAAACAATCGTTTCCCAACCCCTGCTCTAAGCTTTCATGGTTCATATGCAAAGTGTTAAAAAAAACTTGTGCATCAATTTATTTTTCAAAAATTAGAAAATTTGGTGCTTGGTATTTCTTAACTACGCGTCGTCAGTCAAGATAACTGCGCAGTCGCACATCCTCGCAACTTCAAGGGAAATTTACAGGGGAATATAACTCTTAAATTTACTAAACTAATCACAAACGTAAAATGAAATGAGTAAAAATGATTACGTTTACTGCACACTACTCTGAAGTCGTTTAAAATTGAGAAATAATACATTTTACAAATAGCCCCAGACACGAAAGACGGATAGATGGAGAGATGGACTGATGAACAGACGGACTAAAGGATAGATAGATAGATAGATAGATAGATAGATAGATAGATAGATAGATAGATACATACATAGATAGATAGATAGATAGATTGATTGATTGATAGATAGATAGATAGATAGATAGATAGATAGATAGATAGAGAATCCTTTAAAGACCTAAAGAGCCGTATAGTTGATATTTTGTACCACCAATTTTCGTATTTTCTTACCACGAAAACATACACCAAAAGTGGACCCCCTGCTTTTAAAAATCCGATATCTAATCACAATGAAATTTAACCCCTGGTGATTATAAATAGTATCGTATCAAGTGTGAGTTGAGGAATATTGTTTCGCAAGCAGATGTGACAGGGGAATAATAACGACCCATTGAGGCTCTAAAGTTTCTTTAACAATATGTAAAAGAAATCATTACAGTATTACCTTTTTTTTAACCAGAGAAACAAACACTTGTGTGGAAACACAAACATACACATTAACATACACATTCACGTACAGATTATTATGTATATATATATATATATATATAGATACATATATCTTTTTTTAAAAAACATTGCCCTTTATAAGTTTTGAATGATATTTCAAAATATCAGCTTTGGTCATAGTCTATAAATCAAATTGACAATTTTATAAGAGTTTCCACAGTCTGAATGTTTTCGCTGTTTTTAGTGTAATTTATCTTTGTTCATAAACAAATGAAAACTTATCTCTACTGCAACATAATTATGCTCAGCCAATAATTTTTATGTCCCTTTTATGTAACAGCTCGTAATTATTGTTCTGCATGCGTCTGCATTTACGAGATAAAATTGTAAATGTCACAGTTCGAATAATTATATCCGAAACACAATGTTTTTCTATAAAACGTGAGGTCTAGTCGTGGAATCGTGGCGACAACTGAAGAGTTTAGGACGTCACGTACGACTGAACTAATCTACTGAAGATGTTGAGACTCCTCCTGGCCTTGTTTTGTTTTGCCGTCATAATTGGTGAGTTTTAATTTTTATTGGAGGTTTTACTCAATCAAGAATGAACTGAGATAACACACAAAATTTCCTCATGGTATTAAAAGAGGGCAATTGCAAGTTTAACATTTCAAGCATGAAAATTTCCAACAGTAACAATTTCCAACAGTAACACTTTCCAACAGTTACACTTTCCAACAGTAACACTTATCCAATTTTTAAAAATCTATTTCGTTTGTTACTCACATACTTTTCCCTCGTATTATTATTATTCTTTAGACGTGCATACGTCTGCTAAAGTGTTTTTTTTTTACTTTTTTCTTGCATAGCAGAACGAATTTGTTCTGTTACTTACAAAATTTCGAAGGCATGTAATTACTGCAACTTAAAAAATGTCACGAAATAATGAACCTCAATATATATTTCAAAAAAAAATTATTTGAAATGAATTGATTAAATCTTTTTTCACGATTAATCGAACTTGTTTTGAAAATCAGTGGCAGCCTTAAGTTTAAAAAAAACAACTAAATGTGTTTATTTTTATTTTGTGAATTCCTAATTCATAATTTCTTCACCCATATTTATTGTAAGATTCAAAGAAAAAATTAAGGTCATGCGGTGGTGTCACTTGAGGCTTCGGGGCGTGGGGGAGGGCCACTTTGGGTGACACCATCATTGGTATGACATCAAAACCTAACATATTTCTATGAACGATTCAATGTCGAAAAAAAGAGACGGCAAAATTTTTGCGCCTAGGATAATATTCTGCAATACAGTCACTACACCGCGTTAGCAATTCGTCATGAAACCTTAACATCTGTTGGAATAATCGGCTCCGATCTTTATATGCGCTTTTTCGTTGTGTGCTACCGTCACGAAGTTAATTAGAAAGTTACGCTAAGCAGTGGCTCCACTAGGCGGGGGGCACGAGGGGCGCGAACCTCGACGGGCGACACCATCACAAGGGGTGCGAACCTCGACGGGCGGCACCATCACAAGGGGTGACCAAAAAATGTTAAATTCTGTATGGTTCCCTTATTTGGCACTGGAAGACCCGAATGAGACCTATGGGGTAGGTCGTGAGGGGTTGACACCATGAGCTACCGCCCCGGGTGACACATGCCCTATTGACACCTCTGAGCTCTTTTAAATAGTAAATTTTAAGTGTTGAATAAATATTATTATACCAGAATTCAATACATTTGAGTGTGTTTTTCCAAGAAAATTTTTTAACAGCATTAATTAACATTAAAAATTAATTACAACAATATTTAAACATCGGTGGTACAATGAACAATTTTGAAAATAAATATTACCGCTAATATCCATTTTTTTCGAGCACTGGACTTATTTACGTTTCTTGAATTGCTTTTTCAACTCACATTATTTTATTTTTCGATTTTCTTTCTCGTTGTTTAATACGTTGTTGTATTACAACGTGTGCATTTGCATTATAACACAAAAAAAAATATTTAAAAAAACTGAAACTTCTACCTTTAAATATCAATGCCGCATTAAAATCATCACAAAGATGTCTGTAATATTTTAATTGTTGATTTTCCATCCAGATTGCAGATCTCGTTCAAAAGCTGTTTTGAAGACTCGAGAGCTCAATGTGGCGATAAAGAAATTATAAAGGATTACGAGACAGATTTGACGCTTGGTGAATACATTTGCACAAGTGAAGGACGTGCAGGTATGAACGGAATCTTGTATTTGTCACATGAATATTTGGAGAAATATTTCATCGTACCTAAGCTACACCTCATTTTAGTATCATGTGTCCTGTTGCTGTGTTTGTTTGTTTGTTTGTTTGTTTGTTTTTCCTTTCTTTTCATCTTACATAAGTATTTAATGGATTCACTTCAATGGACGCGACCATATGAACGTCGGGACCCGACAGTCACCGACATTGTTTCTCTCGCTTACACACCCAGGAGGGTCAGTCTTGAGAAAGACTTATCCTAGAGTATGAGACCCCTGCACCACATGGAAGGAATGCTGTTTTTGCGCTGACCACCTAGTTGTTTAGCAACATCCACTCTCTCCTTTCCGGTAAAGGCTCGCACTGCCCTCTTCCTTCTTTAATTTCATTGTCACTTTGGATTTCACAGCTGCTAAGTTTTAATTTTTTTTAAATTTATTTATTATATTTGTGTTAATTTGTTTGTTGTTTGTTCGTTGAGGAAGGCTCTTAGGCAAAACGTTCACTCTTTTTTTTTTACGTCCTGTCAGGCTAATCCTTACCCTGTTTAAGTCTTTTTCATTTACTCATTAGCCGAAACGTCAGTTGTAGATTTAGTTTATACAGTTCAAATTTATTGTTATCTTGCACAATTAGTTTGTGCATTTTGTAATTGATTTTCGTATAAATAAAATGCCCTCAAAATCACATCAATTAGCGGCTTGCAAAGATCGAACAGTGACCTTCCTAGATCGATCAGTGGATTTCCGAGTTCGTTTTACTGGTTTTCCAAGATCGAGCAGTGGCTTTCAAAAAGCGAATATTGGCATTCCTAGATCTATCAATGATCTTCCTAGATCAAGCAGTTATTTCTGTGTTCGAACTGTGGCATTCTTTTTTTTTTTTTTTTTTTTTTTTTTTTTTGCCTGCCTCAAATCCATTTACGCCCTTAACTACCTTAGAAGCTGACATTCTTTATTTGAATGACTTCCTTTTAAAGCCTTTTTTTAATGGATGGGTCCGAACTATGACTATAGTATATCTCCCCGTTTCTTATAGTCTCAAAAAATCACTTCATCTTAACCTAAAATTTCGCGATAGTTTTCGTAATTTTCTTTCAAGCCATTAAAAAAAAAGATTTTCTAGCGAAAAAAAATAAAATGAATAAAAAAATTTTAAAAAAAGAATAATCGATAAACATATTACATATTTCGAAAAAAAAATATTTGTTATTTAATTATTTTTTTTTTGGTAGGGGGCAATTCAAAAGTAATTAAGATTCCTATAATTTATGTCATTTCCAGGATTCAGTGCTTTTTTGCAGTCTGACTGTTCCACAAACGCCACCAAGAAACTAGAGATTTCAGATGGCCTTGAACACTGTACCATTATTGCTCTTACTGAGTGGGCAAAAATTGACCCTACAATAAGATTGAATGAAGGTGTGGTGGCGGAGAACTCATTGTGCCCGTAAGAACTAGTGATATACGGGGCCTTTGTAACGATGTGTGACGTAGGGGGGTGTTTAAGAAAAGTTTACGTCACAACAAAAACGGGCAATTTAATATAAAAGTAAAATTGCTACTTTAATACTTTTTTTTGCTTGGAATTTATTAAATGACGTTTTCAATGGCTTCACACGTGCTACAATTTTAGAATGCAGGTTTACACTAAATAGATTACTTAAATTACTTAAATGGAAAAAGGCGATTTGAAGCAAGCTATTTTTCAATTAGAAAAAACGGCTTTTAAGTTGGGGTCAAAGCTTTTTGACGTCATACTGGAGGGTGTCTAAGTTTTTGTGACGATGAATAACGAGAGTGAATTGGAATAGACATCAGCCACAATCGAACAACGTCATTTAAGATCGGCCCCTCACGTCATTTAAGATCGGCCCCTCAC
>MUZC01004630.1:261930-272790 GCA_002072015.1 Radix auricularia | reverse complement strand
TTTTAGGATTATTTTTTTAAATTTTAATTTTTAAAATGTATTTTTAAAAAATAATAATTCTTAGGTGTGTTGTGTGTGTGTGTGTGGGGGGGGGGGTTTGAGGAGTAAGTTTTATTATCGATTAATAAATCGGTAATTTTTCAAAAGTTAACGATGATATTTAATTTAATCGATTAAAATAATTTTAATCAATAAAGAATTTACCGATTAATCGAGAAATTAATCGGTAATTTCCGCAGCCCTAATTTATTTTTTTACATGTTACCATTGCGAAAGTGTACTGAACAAATTCCCAAAGTTTCATGCTTCTACTACACGAGAAAGTGGATAAATAGCGATTTTCATTATTTAAAAAAAATATTTTTTAATGCCAATAATCGTCCCGAAAGGCTATTAAATAATTTACTAAAGTGTCATGCTTCTACCTACACGGAGAGTTGGATAATTAGTTTTGAGTCAGTTTTTAATATAAGGAAAAAAAACTAATTTTGGCCCACGGACCCCAGTAAGTGATAATTTAAATATTCCTTTCGTCTGTTACCATCGTAGAAGTATCCTTAACAACTACCCAAAGCTTATGCTTTCACCTACACGCGAAATAGGAGAATTAGTCATTTTCATTTTTTATAAAGCTCATATAAGGAAAAAAAAACAAAATATTTGTCACCTGGGGTTGAAACAAAGCATCTGACCTTTTCCGGGTCAAAGTGTGGTTTCATGCAGAATTTCACCACCAAACGATGTGGATTGGTAACAAACAGACAAACTTTCAGCTTTTTAAATTAGATAGCAGCCATGCCTGGAGTATAGCATTGTGATTACTAATTTTTAACGATTTAACTCTAAGCTGGAGAAAGAAGGTTTATTTCAAAACGTTTTATGTTAACTTCCAACGTCGTAAAAAAGTTAACCTCAAATCGTCGTACAGGAGTTAACCTCAAATTGTCGTATATGCGTTAACCTCAAATTGTCGTATATGCGTTAACCTCAAATTGTCGTATATGCGTTAACCTCAAATTGTCGTACAGGCATTAACCTTAAAACGTCTTAAAGGGGTTAACCTTAAATTGTCCTACAGGCATTAACCTTAAAGCGTCTTAAAGGGGTTAACCTTAAATTGTCCTACAGGCATTAACCCTAAAACGTCTTAAAGGGGTTAACCTTAAATTGTCCTACAGGCATTAACCCTAAAACGTCTTAAAGGGGTTAACCTTAAATTGTGCTATAGGCTTTAACCTTAAAACGTCTTAAAGGGGTTAACCTCAAATTGTCCTATAGGCGTTAATCTCAAATTGTCCTATAGGCGTTAATCTCAAATTGTCCTATAGGCTTTAACCTTAAAACGTCTTAAAGAAGTTAACACCGCCATGTACAAAACAAACAAACAAAAAATATCAACTCAAAATGTCTTTATGGATATTTGTGATCCTAATATTGGGTATTACTTTCCGGGCCCTTAATTGAATAGGGTAGCAATGACTTGGAATCGGGGCACATGCCAAAAGCGCCGGAGGCTAATCTTTAGATTTATTTAAATTTAGTGTTTTCCTACCTTTTGGATATTTTTATATCCTTTTGTCAGGATCGCCAAAAATTAATTAGCTTAAGGCGCGGAAAAAAACATCTACGCTTCTGCATATATGGACTATTGATTTATCGCCCTTGTTTATTTTGGAGATTTATTTTAGCCTCCACAGTACTGCTTTACTTTCAATTTGAGTCGACGAATGAGAAAACAGACCATCCAAAGTAATTTAAACTAATAGTATGCTCTTTTGTTTTCTTTCAGGGGCTCTGTTGGACAATATTCCTCCATTCTGATCGGTTCTTAATTTCAAGATATGTTGAAACCGATAAAGGAAAAGCAAAAGGCAAATCACCATATTGAACTTTATTTTCATGATTAGTAACATTTTGAAAATAGATTTTCTGTTTTTGTTTTCTTTAATTTTTCCTCTCTTTTTTCGAATTCACAATATAAGTAAAAAATGAGAAATTAAACAGAAAATCTTACATGGAAAAACTTTGTTTTTGTGTGTGTGTGTTTTACGAAAAACAAAACTATGAACATGTCGACACAATCTGAAGAAAAATGTTTAGTGGAGTTAAGTTTATTTGAAATGTTCTTTACAAAGTGGGTTATTTTTTTATTTATGCGTGGCAGATTGCTAGCAACGTTTTATCACATTACACTAAGAAATTTTTGATAAGCATGGAGTAATTTGAAACAATGAGAAAAATTAATGAAATTCTGTCATTTGTCGGTTGCGTTCGGCGAGGAACGTTCCCTTGTTCATAACTACATCGTGTGGCAGCTTCGGTGGAATCAAAGACCAATCTTCACCCTAAATGTTCGTCCACTGGTCAGAGAGGGCTGAATGTCGTCAACATGGCTTCCAATTCTTAATTTTCCTGGGCCTGTCTTCCGAGCTGAGTCGCCTTTGGTAGTCGTTTTGTTTAACGTTCTGTTTAAAATATCACCTGCTTATTGGTTTCTTTGGCTGCTGCCTCCTAGGAGTCATTCACAAATGCCTGAATACCCAAAGGCCAAAATGAGACAGAAAACATTTCGAATATTATCACTCAGAAGTCGAAAATAAAATCAAGCAAAATTATTATTTAAAAAAATAATAATTATGAACTTATTAAAAGAGCATATAATTCTTGGTACAACAGCACAACACGCTCTTTGACGTCACATTTGTTTATTTCTAGCGTGTCTAGTTTTTTTTTTAAATTTCGGATCTAGTTTTTTTCCGGACGTTTTGGCTAGGTTTTTCCCAACATTGTCACTGACACACTGACAGTAAACTGTTTACAGTCAGATTGTAGAAATGTATTAATATTAAATAATATAATTAACTACTCTGAACCCGAATCATCCTAAAATGTTTGTTACATATAAAGGACCATATCACTAATACTATGTAAATATAAATAACAATCTATATAACCATGTATGATGGATTTATTATTAATAAATTTCAAAGCATTCAATTAAAAAAAAAATATTTTTATCAATCACAGCCAAATTTAATTACAAGAGTATACAAATATATTGTTTAAAACTTCATAATGTTAAAATTTAAATATATAATCTAAATTTTGGCTTTGTAGCCAAGTTGTTGAATAAAAACGTGTAGATTAAATAAAAATTAAAAGTTCTATATTAAAAATTCCCTAAAAATGAATAAATATATATTATTTTTTAATTTGGAAGTCCAAAGTCATTAAAAAGAATGCGAAAGAATGTAATTGAAGTTGTCTCTTTTCAGGTTTTTCCCCAAGTTTTTAATGCATGTGGGAATTTTAAGCCGTATCTGGGAATTATTTTGCTCCTGCCTGGGAAAATCTGGCACCTCGACTTCGCAACGCTGCCATGCACATCCATGTGACCTCCTTGACATATTAGCACAGACCAAATTCCGTTTCTCTGCTAGCCTCTTGGATTGATCGTGTGTGTAATTTAAAATTCATGGTAAATTAAGTTAAAAATTGAAGTTTATTAAATGATTTAGGCGATTACATAATTACTTATTTTAACTAAAATCTGAACAATAAAATGATATAAATTTACGTAGTTTGGTTATGAATTGTAAAAATATTTAATAAAAATTATTTGTAATAAGCATTTTTTTTTTTTTTACAAAAATTGAGTAATTATACATTTTCTTGGTATACCAATATTACTGACGGTTATTTCCCTTACTATGCTACAAACAAAGCTACAACTATTAATGGCGCTACTATTTCAACTGATGATAATCTTCATTGAAGTTGACTAAACGACTTATCTTGTACTTAAAAAGACGTTTCTCCCATATGGAAGAATATTGTGTTTACTCATTGTCTACAACGTGTTTTGCAATTTTAATATGGAAATTTAAAAAAAAAATTTCTGGTATTTCTGCTTGCTCAGGAAATCTATTACACACCAAAAATCCAAACTGGAAAAGCGAGAATTTGTGTATGTTTCTTTTTTTAAGAATAATTATTTCAAATTTTTAAAAAAAAACCGGTTTCTGATTACAAATCTTTTATGTACGAGACATATCTAATTATAAAGATGTTTATAATCTACGCATGATTAATTAATTCGAAAATACAAAATTCTAGTTATGTCTCGTAAAACGTGTTCAATATAATGTACACCGATCGCGAATACATTTTTAAAAAGTGCTGTCAATATAATGCGCACCTTATTACGCAACATGATGAAAAGTTGGTGCACATAATACACAACATTCCACATAAAAAATTAACATAATACATAGAGATAAATAAAATAATTTAAAAACTCAATAATTTAATTACGGTACATTCATCAATCTGAAATTTTGAAGACTCATTTTTATCATCGGCACGAGTCTGCCTGCAACATTTCAGCTCGCTAGCTTACAAGAAAGTGGGTTTACTAATCGATCGAAATTTTTGTCGGCAACGGCTCAGACACCACGAGTTAATATAGATGATTTTTTTTTAAAAAAGGATTTTAACATAATTATTATATTCCATTTAATTTTAAAAAAGAATATTGTTTTACTAAAATATTTAAAAACCATTTTACTTTATAATCTGATTCTCCATAGCAATACTTTACATAAATATATATATATATTTTTAAAAAATTGTTTGTTTTAATATGTGCCTTAATATTTTTTATTTTTTATTTTTGGTTGAAACACTAAAAGAATCACAGCTTAATTCAAGTAAAGACATAAATAGCTACAAACTATAATGATAAATGAAAATTTGTTGAAAATCTATTTTTATAAGTCTCTTTACCTGTCAAAGATTTGTTTCTGAACAGATCCAAATGTCGCACAGTGTACTAAAACAGACCAGAGACCATCTTGTGAGAAAGAGTAAAACGTATAAGTAGAGGAACGACTGGCAAACAGCCAGGTGTAAGATAGTGGTGAGTGAAATTTGCGTAAAAATTTTTAAATGTGTGTACGATCCTAGAGAGAGTTAAATAAACGCAAAAGGAGTGACATTTCATTCACGAAAATAGAATTATTTAGATTCGAAATTTTTATAAATTATGCTTTCATCAATAATCTGAATATGTGTAAGATTAAACAGTATTTTATATTACACACATTGCAACATAATTGTGTACAATTAAAGAAAATGAATTTTTTCTTTACTCCACAATTCAATTGTAATTTTGCTAAGTACTTCAGATGATTATATTTATTCGTATTCACTACATCAACAACTTAATTGATTGAATGAAACATTAGTGGGGCGTAATCAACACGTTTATTTTGTTTATTTAAAGCTTTTTCACGTGCCAGGTGAAGTCTACATACGCAATGAAATTAAGACGATAAAAATTAATTACTAGTTGAAATTAAGTTTTAAAAAATCCTCTTTGTATATTAACTAACTATCAAAACGAAAAATGTACCTCAATTACGACTTAAATATATACATACATATGCTTGTATATTTGTGTGTTTGTATTTGAGTGAGTGTGTGTGTGTGTGTGTGTGTGTGTGTGTGTGTGTGTGTGTGTTTGTGTGTTTGTTATTTTATTACTATTTGAATTGTGTATTCGACTTTCAAAAATTATCCTTTCTAAACTTATATTTATCTTTCGTTTGTTCAAGTCAGTTTGACCCGCTTGCCTTCAGACTGACCTTATTAGACCTGAAATGTACAGTTATAGCTTGTTTCAAGTAACCATTAATTTATGTTCAATGTGAGTTCTTGTAAACTTTTCCTTACTTAGTTTGACTGTATTTCTTTTATTGATTGTGATTTCGTTTGTTTATGTAGGTGCTGTCCCGTTGCATTTTATTCCCTACAATTTCGTCCGTAACACATTTTAGCATGGTAAGTGAGCAGATGTAATAGTCACAACTAACATTAAAATATTAATTTTAAACTGCTATTGATTATAATGTACGTAAGCGCAGGTAGATATTTATGACTCTGAATCCTTACTACTAAACGAACATTAAAATGATACAAAGCAGGAAAGTTGCAGATGCTTGTTATTAAACTATATACAAATACATGATCTTTTATGTCAATAAATAAATTATTTCGAGCTCTGCACGTGGGGCACACTGGTCGAGTTGCAGCGCGCTCGACTGGCTTCCCGATGGTCACGACCTCGAATCAATGCGAAGACAAGGATTTGTTCCCGTGGACGCAATTATATTTTGCATAGAAGGAGCGTCAGTATATTCTATACCTAAGCTAAGATAAGACGTGTTTGGCAAACGAAGATTGTCTGAGGACATTTTCTGTGAATGATAAAATGTTCTCATTCTTTTCATTTGTTACTTGTCTAATAGTTAGTATTTAAATAGTGATCGTTTTTTCTTCTTAGAAGCATTGAACTTTCTCGAGATATTATGTCTAAATGACTATCTGGAATGCATGTTGTTATGATATCGCTGTATCAAGACTCCTCCATATCTAGATCTAGACATCCCTCATTACATGTATTACCATTTACGCAAAAGTCCTGTATGATGATGGCCTGATCATATAGACCAGGGGTCTCAAAACTACGGCGCAAGGGCCAAAAGCTGCCAGCGAGGCTCCCCCATCCGACCCCTGTAGACCTTTTAATCTCAAAAAAATTTTTTTTGTGGCCTGTAGTTACAAAAAATTGTAATAGTTGAAGATTGGTAGTCGACCCACAAGCTGATGTTTTACAGTTAATGCTCCCAATCGGTAGAAAAGTTTGGAGACCCCTGATATAATCTATTGGGGAAAACAAGTCTTTAAGTAAATTTTTAGTCCATGAAAAATCCCGAGTAACGCTCAGTTAAAAATGTCATATACAGAGAATTATGACAGAAATACATTTAGAAGATAACATTTGAAGAATAGTATGTAGACTCTATGCTATTTACATTGGAGCGGTATGTAATTAAAACAAACGAAAACATATCCCAACATTTTAGCCTCGCCACTAAATACTCATGCAGTATGCATGTACTGGGCGTATTTTTGAGCGTGTATGTCTGCGTTTCCGTCACTGAGAGTGACAAAGAGATCGTAGCCCAAGTTATCCCAATGTTGAGAAACAAATATCACAGACATGTTTCCAAACACATCGTCTTTGATCTTTCTCCCGGGAATATACGACCGATAGAAAAAGGCGTTTACCTAATGAAGGAATTGGTATAACATTGAACGCTGCAAACTCCCCCCCCCAACCCACCCCACCCTATGACATACACGCAAAGCCGTGTTTATGTTCGCTGAGAAAAGGGAGAGAGCGTGCAGAAAAATAAAACATTTTTTTTTTAATTTCCCCGCTGGGGCTTGAACCTAAGACCTTCCACTTGTCAGGTGGATATAATAACAAATGCACAACGAAATACATGTACTTTGTGAAAGAACGACGAAATTAAAAACAAAATGCATTGTTTATCTCAAGATATGCCCCACCCTTCCACTATCTTGGCTTGCCAACCGTTTACTCTGACTAATTGACTAAAGTAAGGGTCATTAGTCATTGGTCATGCTTGTTTGCACATACACCTTTCTTCGGCGTGCGTGCGTGGTGCCCCGCATGACTGGGCTGCGTAGCGAATTATATATACAGACAGATAAAGGAGGCAATTGACAGAGCTGTACTTATTCGGGCTTTTTTTCGCTTTCCATGTGATATGATTTTCATTATTAGATTATAAGAGGTATATATACAACTATAAAGACGACAGACAAACAGTAGGATAGACAGATGGATGAATGTATGGATTGATGGACGAACGGAAGGACAGTTGGGTGGATGGATGGGTGGGTAGGCGGATCGGTGGATGGATTGATGGATTAATGAATTGATGGATGGATAGATGGATGGATCGATGAATAGATGAATGGATATTTTGATGGATGGATGGATTTATGGAAGGATGGATGGATAGACATATGGTTACAGGACTTATGATGATGAATAAAACTTTCATAATTTTAATACATAAAGTTTATTACGACTATTTTAAAGGATTTAAGTTTGAAACAACTTAATTGCTCACTTTACTGTCGACAAGATGTGTAGCCAATTTTCTTATTTTATTTCGCCAGAGCCTTTTGCGGTATTGCAGCAATCAAAAGTAGCCTCTTCGCTTTTAATAACCTATCACTCATCGCTATGGAAATAATAAGGCCTGCATTACCCTAATGTTAACTTTAGAAGGGTGTGTCCAATCAATCTCAACTTTCTTTCAATTATTTGTAGTTCTACTGTCCTTTGTCCACACCTCTTTCACAGCTTGCAGTTGTCGACCTTGTCGAGCCATTTTATTTTCAGAATATTTCTGAGGCATCTGTTAACAAAGGTCTGGAGAATAGTCAGCAATTATTTTCAAAAGCAGATGTGACAGGGGGGTGGGGAATACTAACAACAAATTTGCAAACCAGATGTTTGGGTTAACATTACCGTAATAGGTGTTTAACTCAAAGACACTAATTCACACGAGCAAACACGCACAAACACACCCACGCAGACAAACACACACACCCCCACACACATATATCCCCGTCTTCCTTTTTCAACATATCTACTGATTAAGCACTGTCATGTTTTATAAGATTATCTAATTGAAAACAAGAGATCATACTTTACAAGTTTTAAACATTATTTACATTTATCAGCCGAGTTTTAGTTTAAAATAAGCAGAAATATGTAAATCTGACTAAACATTATATAACTTTTTCCACCATCTGACTTTGTAGGGTCTGTTTGGTGTATGATATGTAAGCCTATGAACTAATGTATGCCAAAATTTACTGTGAAATAATTGTGATCATCAAATAATTTTCCCTGTGCGTTTCGTGTAACAGCTCGACAATTATTTTTCCGCGTCTGCAAGCATCTGCATCTACGTAATGAAGTTTTAAATTTTACAGTCCTTGCCATTATAATGAAAACTCGAGAAATGATTGGCTATAAAACTCGAGAAATGATTGGCTATAAATTGTGATGTAAGGCTGTGCAAGGGTAAGCCAACTCTAAGACATTCGGCCGTCATCTTCAACTGAACCGATCTAGTGAAAATGTTGAGCCTCATTCTGGCCTTGTCTTCTTTTGCCATCTTATCTGGTGAGTTCCGATTTTTTTCTCTTTAATCTTTAACTAAATTTGTGAACTAGAAATGGCATTACAACATTTACATCAAGATCCTCAATGGCCTTTAAATAGCGCATCTTGAAGTTTAACATTTGAAAAAATCAAACTTTTCTACAGTTTGACTATCAAACAGAATAGACTAAGGAGAAAAAAAATAACATTTTTACACGACAGTTAACACGAATACTCCAATTAAAGTACTAATGATGTTAGAAGTGATATAAAAATGATATGCACTTAGATATCAATATGTCAGAAAATTGGCATATCCATCAAGTTGGGTTATTTCAGAATTAAAAGACCCGGTTCTAATGTATGAGTAAAATATGCAGTTTAAATCCGAGCAGGTATTAGGATATTAGGAGCGGAATTCTTTGGTTAAAGAACCCCTCCAAGTTGCCTAAACCCTATAAAAAATATGTTTATGGGGTAAAACTTGATTGACAGACGACTGAAGGGATACTTAGTACAAGGAATGAACAGACAACGCAATGCCGATGCCAATAACACATTAAGACAATATTGTACGCAACTACCAACCACATAGTCGTCAAGGCACATAGTGGGACGTGGTGGCCGAGAGGTAGCGCTCTCGACTGTCATACTGATGGTCACGAGTTCGAATCCACACGACGAAAGTGAGGATTTGTTCTCGGGGCCTGAGGAGTCCCCGAGTCACCCAGCTCCGAATGGGTACCTAACTAGACAATAGTTAGGCGGCTGGGGAATTGCGTGGAACCCCTATAGCCGTGGCCTGTGACCGCTGCATCACTTGCCAACAGATCATCTCTCATGGTCTGTGGACGCAATTATCTTCTGCATAGAAGGAGCGTCTGTATATCTAAGATAAGTTAAAACCTTGAATAATTTATGTTAGAAAACAGTGTTCCCCAAATTTTTTTATCGCCGCAGACCGGTGAATGTTTGATAACTGTACCGCGGCCGACTTTGGGGCTGATGGTCTTTGATTAATTATATTTTAGTTTTTGTTTTGATCTAATTATAAAAGTGTAATTCTATTGAACATGACTTTGAGAATAAATACAGCTACACACAAAATTTGAATATGGCTAAAGAAATGTAGGAACTTTGGTTGCCATCTCTGTATACCCGGCAAGAAATGAAATCAAGAGTAGAAGTTAGGAACGAAGTTTTGATGCCGACGATTTTTGCAATCTCTTTCAATCTACTTTTAATACAGATTTGATAGATTCGCCTATTTTTTGGCAGTAATGATAAGTGATCGTGCAACAACTCAGAAAATTAAGGTGCAGACTCCATCTTGCTTAAAATCCCCGTCTACTGCTTGAATTACGCCGAAAATGCCTCTGCTCATGCGGTCCGGATACTACCGTTTGGCTTTAAAGGTAGCTAATTTGTCCAGCAAATTAAAAATTATCGTCATTTTACATCAAAGGACCGACTGATTTCGTTGAGTTGGCTGAAAATGGCATAACAGTTATTCCTGGTTTGCGATCTGCAAATGTGACTGATTTGTGCAGCCAGTTGTTGCTAGGTTTTTTTTCAAACAAGAAATATCTCTGCTATTGCTCTTTTAATTCAAAGACACTGACTGGACAAGTTCCTCTGAATGGAAAAAACATCTGATAAAAGTTGGAAGCTGTGCCATGCGTCCATCTATTCACAAATATCCTTAAACAGGCGTCAGCTATGGGAGTGTGCTTTCATGTGGATAATAATGTTAACAACAATCAACACATTAACATTTCCGGTGACATGTTTCGGCTTGCCAACATTTC
>MUZC01004630.1:204874-253661 GCA_002072015.1 Radix auricularia | reverse complement strand
CCCCCCCCCCCCCCCCCCCCGCACACACACACAAACTTAAATCTCAAAGGCGGATTAAAGACATCAAAATAGTTTCAATTACAAACATCACACAAACACAGATAAACACTATACATATTTTAAGCAAAAATTCTTTGCAACATGGCTCGATAATTAAATAATTGCTAAGGAACTTTTGGTGTTGGCAATTGTGAGCCGCTGAGTTCAAAACATTCGGGTCAGGTACGAACGGATGTTAAATGTCACAGCAATTTGCTAGTCATTTTGGTACTGAGAGTAATATATATATATGCTATAAGAGATCGGAAACCAAAGAGCAAACAGATACAAATACTAAACAACTGTTTTGTAAATGTTTGACCTTGAATTCATTTGATAAAATGTTGAAAATCGTTCTGGCCTTGGCGTTTGCTGTCGTCTTCTCTGGTGAGTTGAAAGATAATTTGCTATATATTTTGTTTTAAAATCACGTCAGTCGACAAATTTATGAAGATCATTGCAACAGTTTTTTAAAGAAATTAAAAGTCGATTCTGTCTTCAAATATTGTTAACAACAATATTACTTCAAGGCAGAACCGACTTTTAGCTTATATGTCAGAAACTCCAATACCACAGAGGCACTGGCATTGATCTAAGCTCATATCAAAGATGGTCCGCGAGAATCGTTTGGTGAAAACTTTGATGAGAATAATTATGTTTCATAGATATTTTAATTCTAAATAACAACATGCTATTTTATTTTTTACTCTATTATTGAATAAATCCCATGAAAAGTGTGTGTGCCAAAGTTAACTTTTAACGGTCTCTCGTAATACAGTGGGCCGGCTATCACGAGCAAGCAGTACCATGGAACGTGGCTATGACTTTGGTATTGAAACAAAACATTAATATAAAAAGTTATTCAAAATATAACGAAAAAAAAAACACCTTTAGATAACCGATGATTAAGAAAAACGATAACAAATACAGCAGAAATATTAAAATTTTCTCCAAATCATAAGTGACATGCTATTCAAATATAATAATATAATAATAATTATAACTCCTTTCATACCACGACGGCCGTTTGGGGCCAGTAAAGTATGGTTCGAAAGTTTCATTTAGCCACCGCTAGCGGAAAATGTCTTGTGTGGCTAGCTAAATATCTCGAGGGCCTTGCCATCACCAAGGATAGATTTTGTTATTCTTTCCTGCTTTGGATGGATAGAGCACCGGGCCCCCGCTAATCAAATATGGATTGTGTGGCTAGCTAAATATCTCGAGGGCCTTGCCATCACCAAAGATAGAACCCGTTATTCTTTCCTGCCTTGGTTGGACAGAGCACCGGACCCCTGCTAATCAAATATAACACTAAAATTTAGAAATATCTTTGAAACTTTAATTTTTCTCATTGCAAATTTTTAAAAATAAGCTAAACATTTTCCTGGCCCATTTAAAAATATTTTTTGCACTGTAACATCTTTAATAAACGTATAAAACCGACCTCTATAAAGATACATTGTACTTACTACACGTAGTACAAACATTTAAAAAAAAAAAAAAGATCAGTTATGATTCTACTTAGTTTTCAAAAGCAAAATTGTCCAGGGTAATTATTTCTCCATAGAATGTAGCAACATAAAGAGTGATAACACCTGTGACCAGCTAGAGGGTTGTGTCCTGCCTATTGGATTGTTGGAACACCATTATAGAGATGGAGTTTACGAGACGTTTTGTCAGTGAGTACCATTATAGAGATGGAGTTTACGAGACGTTTTGTCAGTGAGTACCATTATAGAGATGGAGTTTACGAGACGTTCTGTCAGTGAGTACCATTATAGAGATGGAGTTTACGAGACGTAAAAAAGAAGGAACTTAGCTGCGGAGAAATCCAAAGTATCCAAAAAGAAGTGAAACAGAGAGATGACAGAGCGATTTCCTTCATTTTTCATTTTTTAATTTTTATTTTTATTTTCGTTTTGTTTGTGTCTTGTATGTTCGTTGATAAAGTCTCTTTGCCGAAACGTTCGCTGTTTTGTTACGTCCTGTCAGGCTAACCCTTACCTTGTTTATGTCTTTTCCATTGAATTGTGTATAAGCCTGACTGCAGTCCTACCTCTCATTTTATATCTTGCACAGCATCTAACATGGCATTTTGTGTATTTATAAATTCGCTACTAAACTTTAAAATTATACATTTTAAATGTTGTCATTTTATAGAGGGCATGAACGGTGTTAAATATTCGACTTTAAAAAAAGTTTGAAAGGAACTTAATTAATTTAAATGCATATTCCAACAATGGAATTCTTTTTACAATAATATTGTATCTCTCTAATTTGCGATTTCTTCTGGTGGAATTTAAAATTACCCTTCAACTAATGAGACCTGCCGTTTCTGTTATAGTTGGTATGTGTATTAATATTAAATTCTTGAATTTTATCACTGTAGTTGAATGCCTACAACTATTTTTGCAATTGATATAAAGTATGATGAAATATGTATTCTTCTACATTTATCTTCTAAATTTTTCAGAACGGAGGTTGTTTTCAAACAATGCGTCGCTGACTACAAACCCCAGTGCCATTATGAGGCTGCTATTTTTAGCTTTGAAAGTCTCGTGGCTGTAGGAGAGTACTTTTGTTCCAGTGAAGGAAGTGCAGGTTTGAAAACACCCGTCAAGCGCCTTATTTATTCAGTAAAATTAAAGGTCATAAGTAGACTAAAACTTACAAAAAAACAATGTCAAAGCTATTGCACAAGCAAGACTAGGGCCGTCTTTATCCATAGGTCTGTTGGGCAATAGCCCTGGTGCCCACGAGCATAGGCCTGTTGGGCAATAGCCCTGGTGCCCACGAGCATAGGCCTGTTGGGTAATAGCCCTGGTGCCCACGAGCATAGGGGGCCCATGGGAATATGTTTATTCATGTAAAATGTATATTTATCTTTTATGCCTGTGGAAGGGGGGTGTAGGTAGCATTCTTTCTTTGCCCAAGGGCCCAACCCTATTTCCTTTCCCGGGGTCCAAAAACGTTGTATAGTTGGCTTTGAGCAAGACGCTCTGCCATTAAAGCAAAGGGATATAGCCGCTAATAAGTTAATATAGTTTATACTGGGTTGTTGGTCTTCTTTCCTAGTTATTCACGCTGCTGCCCAATCAGATTGCGTCACCAACGCCACCAAGAAATTTGAGATTGAAAGAAACGTACAGAACTGTATCACGGAGTCGGAGCAAAGATTGCACTCAGAGTTTACAAACCCCCTAACACAAGGAGAGGAGCTGTCGGAAGTCTACCTTTGTCTGTAAGTATTCATAAAATGTTTAACCATGCTTTCTAGCATAGAACATAATTAATTTAATGAAAATAGCAATTACAGTTAAGATGCAAGAGCTTAAAGTTCAATCTAATTTAAATATAGGTTGTAATAGTTTAATTTACTAACCCGTTCGGTAACTTAGATTGACTTTTTTAAATTGCTCGATGTAGACAATATTTCAATTCTAAATACAAATACAAATATCGATTTAAAATTACATTAATTTCATAAAACACCTCGACATGACGTTTGCGATAAATCGTTCTCAAATAGCGGCATCTCCATTGTTTACCATCATATTGGAGAGAGAGGGGCCTAAGCTTAGGGGCCCCCTGGTCACAAGGGGGGGGTTTCAATTGGCCAAAATTTAGTGGCGTCATTTAAGCCCTGACACATCAAGACTTCTATATCAGTGATACTTAAGTTCATCAAATTCTACACAGCTACTTCGAACAAGGTTTGAACTGTGTCACAAACTACGTCACTGAGTACTGTGGCGCCATGTACGGGACTTTCATTCGGAAATTGGTCCTAAGGGTGGCTAGGGACAGGCTGAGCTGCGAGTTTTTGACACGACATGTCCGTAAGTCAATTTCTTTTTTTTAATGTTATTGTTATTTCGAGCAAATGCATTAACAATTATAGTGAAGATTGTGTTTGAAATGTTTGAAAAGCGATTTAAATAAAATATGCGCTATGTGCATTTTCAACTAAATTAAATTAGACCATCACCAAACATTCACAAGAAACACAAGAAGTTGTTTAAAGTTAGTTTCATTTATAATTGAGGTTAGTTGCATATAATTAATATAAAATTGTTCCTTCCCAACGAGTCCTTACGAATTATCAAAATACATTGTCTCCAATTATCATGTCAATCACTTAATTTTTATAGTTGATAAAAAATTAAAATGTATATTTTTTGGAAATGCAATAATATATAAGTGTTACAGTACATTGTTTACAAATCAACAAGGAAATACGGTATACCCTCAGCTATTTGCGGTTCCACCATTTGCTTCCCCGCATATCCGCGGGGTAGGCTCTGAACCCCATCGTATCTCTTTATTGCCAATCATCATAGGTGAATGCATGAACAATAATTTTATTTCCAATTATTTTTGCAATACAGTACGTTATAGTTTTTATTAATGCATAAGCTATATGTATAAATTTTCATACGTTTGTACATTGCATATTTTTTTTTTGATAATGCATTAATAATGATTTTAAAATTGCATTTTTTTCTTTAATGTACTCTACTGTACTTGATTGTTGCTTCCTGAACTTTTCGTACACCATATATTAAGTTTTCCTTAAAATTGTTCCCTGAGCTTTCAAATCTAATAAAGATGTAGCACGCATAGAAAATTACTTAACTCTAAAGTAATACAAAAGTGGTAACTATGCTATGGGGTGTTATTGTCCTGGACTGACCTCGTTTATTTACGTTAGTTTTTCATGTAAATATTGTTGTAGTAGAAAATTAGAATGTGCGACATTACTATTACTACATTAATGAAAAACATAACTGCACTCAATTTTACAACATTAGTTATGTATGAATAAGAAAGTGTGTATTTAGAAAAAAGTATGTGAAACATTTAATACCGTATATGATTTCACACATAGGAGTTTTAAGATTACACTGAATAGTCGCGTTTTTTCGGAGGAGGTGGGAGGGGGTAAAGAAAAAAGCCCCCGCGAATATCGGGGGAATACTGTATCCATTACATAACTGATTTTATCTTCACCGTCACCTTTAGTTGAAATTCATGCGTATAGTGATTTAATTTAAAGATTAATTTATAGGAGCGTTTTTTAAAAAAAAGATCTTATCACTAGTAAAGATGTGTAAGTTTATTACCATGTATCTGTCAGAAGAAAACTAACGCGTATGTAATCATCTCTATTTCAGGGAGTTTCTTTCTACAGCAGTTCTCAACCCTGATTGGTCCTGGTTGATAAACTAATTCAACTTTGATAATGGAAGTGGGCATCTGATTTTTGATTTTTTAGAAAGTTTTCTGAAAGTCCAATCTGTTAACGAAATTGCATTCCATTAGTACGTGGCATTTTTTTTATTTTGCCACTTCAAGTGAGTATTGTTAAAATGGTAAAAAGTTGAAGGTTTACAGAAATTTAAATTTGTTTCCAAAAAAAAATTAGTATAATGAATTATTTTGGAACCATCCTGTTTTTGTTTTTGAAAGGTGTGAGGTTTTACAAATATTTACAGACACGTAGCTGTTAAGGTTCATTGATCTTAAATAAATTTTTGATATCTAATAAAATTAATCAAAACATGTAATTTCCTTCTGATTTCTTCATTGCTGTGGTAATTATCATTTGTAACGGAACATAAAAACAAAGCTTTCATAATTAAAAGATTTTTTTTTTATAAATTATAATTTAGAAAGCTTCCTGGAGTTCTTTCAAAAGATTCTTAACGCAATTTTCCCATTGGAAAAAATAGCTTTCGTAGCCTATATTTGAAATGTCTGTCCTGTCGGTCTGAGTTTTGACAAGCAACTCCTCCTGAACCATTTTGCAAATATGTTAAAGAGGTCAAAAGGATGTGCACGGGCAAAAGAAAATGCCGAAAAGGATTACTGGATTTCAAGGAAAAATATATTTACATATTTCAGTATGTTGTCCATTTCCTAACAATAATAACAGCTATTGTTTCACACTCAGACAAAACTACAGCTAATTTACTGAACAATGTTGGAGACGTTTTTTTTTTCAAAAATCTCTTTTTTTCGACTCTCGTAATTGTAAAATCAATTTGTAGATAGTAATTGTTTTGTTTACTTTCAGAATTATTGTTTTGAAATTACTTTTAATGTAATCTAGAATGATTTGACTTCATTTAAAAAAAAGAGTCGGAAATTCTTTGTTGGAAATTGCGTTTAAAATGTATTCGAGTTTTAATTAAAAGTTTTGTTTTTTTTTCTTTAAGAAGAGATTATTGCTTTTTTATTTAGAAGAATAAAGGATGAATAAGTACGAATGTTAAAAATTCAATAACTTTCGTTCTTTGGGAACCAATGTAACTTATATTACTGGAAGAATGAATTTATATAAGACTTGAAACAGCCTTTTTGTGAAGGATATATTAAGTGCACGTGGTAGCGTTCGTACAAAAGTACGATGTAGACGAATGAGAAATAAAATAGGTCTTGAAGTTATTAGCATCTATTCATAACTACAGTCATCTGATAAAAACAGTGTTCAAACTACGGACATCACTAAAGTTACGGCACTATTGATTTTTCTGATAAATTTAATAAAGACGTATTGCAAAACATTTTTTGTTTTGTTGTTGTTGTTTTAAATGTAAAATGACGGTTGAAATTCAGTAAACAAGGGCAATAAAATTATGTTTGACATTTATTTCAATGTTCCACTCAGAAACTATTTGGGTGTGAATAATAGTGTCACTATGTTTTGTGTCACCCGGAGCGGTTGCTCATGGTGTCACCCCCTCTCAGCTTCTGGTGCCCCCCTCAAGACTTCACCAATAGACCTTCTCCGAATCTTTCAGTGCCAAATAATGGGAAATTAAAGAATTTTACATTTTGTTGTTACCCCTTGTAATGATGTCATAAGTTATGGTCCGCTCTCCTCCAAACCCCCTGCTAACACCACAGTAAACTTTTATATCTTTAACAATTTGTCATATAATGTTGTCTCCTTTTTTTTGACATAAAATCTTACACAGTAAAATTTTACATTTCGGATTCACGCCCCTGATGGTGTCACCCGGGGCGACCCGCCCCCTCATCGCACCCTTAGTGACGCCACTGGTGGTACTATCATCATAGCATTGTTTCGTAAAACAATCGTTTTCAATTAAAATATAGAAACAACAAGACGGTGGGAAATAATAGTACGGAGTAGTTATTATTACTTTTTATAACTTGGTCCATTCATTAGACAAACCTCATAACAGAGTGGAATAAAATCCTTTCTGTCCTTTCAAAATACCCGAAAAGAAAAAGAACATGTTCCTGTTATTGTTCCAGCTGAATGTCTCTGATATTTTAAAATGAAATGGCCGATAATCAGAGATGCTGCCAGTATATGATGTGGCGTGGTACATAAAATATTTTAATGGAAGTGCACAACCAAATAAAGTAAAGACGTGAGGAGCTTCATTCTTGTTATTGTTCTTTCCACTTTGTCCATTATTTCCCCTTTGTCCGATCTTTCCCCCTTGTACGTTCTTTCAACCTTTTCCGTTCTTTTTCCCTTGTCCGATCTTTCCCCGTTATCCATTTCTTCCCCTTTGTCCGTTCTTTCCGCTTTTTTCGTTCGTTCCCCCTTGTCCGTTCTTTCCCCCTTGTCCGTTCTTTTCCCCTTGTCCGGTCTGTCCATCTTGTCCGCTTTTTCAATCTTGTACGTTCTTTCCCCCTTGTCCGTTCTGTCCATCTTGTAAGTTTTTTCCATCTTGTCCGTTCTTTCCCCCTTGTCCGTTCTTTGCCCCTTGTCCGTTCTGTCCATTTTGTCCGTTTTTTCCATCTTGTCTGTTCTTTCCCCCTTGTCCGTTCTGTCCATCTCGTCCGTTCTGTCCATCTGGTCAGTTTTTTCCCCATCTTTTCCGTTCTTTCCTCCTTGTCTGTTCTTTACATCTTGTCAGTTTTTCCATCTTGTCCGTTCTTTCCCCCTTGTCCGTTCTTTCCCCCTTTTCTGTTCTTTCCCCCTTGTCCGTTCTTTTCCCCTTTTCCGTTCTTTCCCCCTTGTCCGTTCTGTCCATTTTGTCCGTTTTTTCCATCTTGTCCGTTCTTTCCTCCTTTCTTTGCACTATCAATGTGTATGTATGCAACGTGACAGGGCGTATCTAGTTTATTATATTACTTCAAGAAAAAAAGTTTTTAATAATACAATCTTTAACTTAATTTTTTTTTATATTGAAATACGATACCAGAATACAAAAATGTATGTGTACGCTCAGATTTAATCACCATATTGTAGCATTAATTGGCTCCAAAGTGAGTTGTGTCAATGATAGAAAGTATTTCAAATAGCAGCAAGTGTTTCCTAGATAGTTAAACGCAGTAATTTTCCTACTATTACTAACCACACATCTGTTGACGAATTCGTGATGTTAATGTGAGAAGTAGGCTACTTTCCTGTTCTGTACGTCATTAGGTTCGCAAAGTACAAAAGGGTGTGGGGTGGTTCTTGGTTGAATTTCACATGAAACTTTATTAGGGACAATCATCTAATCAAACGAGCAGTTTATATTATCTTTGAAATAACATGGGCGTTGTCTACTCTGAACTTATGTACATTTTGGGAATATACAAGCTTTTGATATTATTGACAATCAAAAAACACAATTAATTATGGAAAACACCTTAAGGAAACAAAAGCCTACAAAGTGTTTACTTACAAAGTTACTTAAAAGTGCAAAGTTTGTTGGTTTTTTTTTTTGGGGGGGGGGGGGGGGGGAACACGTTTTTTGAAAAACGGAAAATATTTAATTCNGGGGGGTGGGGAACAATGTTTTTGATAACTGGTAAATGTTTAATTCTCCATCAAAATTTAAATTTGAAAACTTTAAAATTTTTCTAAAAATTTTAAATACACAGAGTAACAGTATTTTCTTCGCTTCTGTGGCCTCATTTCACATTCCCAGGAAATAGTTTCCTGGAATTTAAATTTCAAAGCCTAATTGACAATTTCGCAATAGTTTGTACACCACAAATCGCACAAGCAATGATGATCATCACAACTCGCACAAGCAATGATGAACAACATATCATTTACAACAACAAATTTATTGCGACCACGTAGGACAATTGAATAATTGGCTTGTACCTATCGCTGCGGCAAATTGTGAGCATCTGAAATCAAAACATCTGGACCTAGCACGGGCGGATGTAAAATGTCAGACCAATTTTCTAGTCGTTTGGTTAACCGATTCAACAACATTTATTAGGCGATGAAAGATCAGAAGCAACGTTCAAAAGTATATAACAGCTTTAACACTCTTTGGGCGTCATTTGAGCTTGAATGTATTTGCTACAATGTTGAAACTCGTTCTCGCCTTGGCTTTTGCTGTCGTCTTCTCTGGTGAGTTGAAAAATATATTTATTAATAGAATGCGGAAATCTTATCTTATCTCATATATACAGACGCTCCTTCTATGCTGAAGATAATTGCGTCCACAGACCATGAGAGATGATCTGTTGGCAAGTGATGTAGCGGTCACAGGCCACGGCTATAGGGGTTCCACGCATTACCCCAGCCGCCTAACTATTGTCTAGTTAGGTACCTATTCGGAGCTGGGTGACTCGGGGACTCCTCAGGCCCCGAGAACAAATCCTCGCCTTCGTGTGGATTCGAACTCGTGACCATCGGTATGACGGTTGAGAGCGCTATGAGGCAGTCAATAACATTATGAACATTTTTGTGATAATTTTTTTTGAAAGAAATGCACAGTCGGTTTATGCCTTGAAGCATAAATAACAAAAAGAAGAGAAGAATATATTCCTATATCCATGATGCAAGAAACTTTACTTTTTAACGCGACACTGGCCCATACCTGAGTTTAACAAAATTGTCCGTTTGAAAAAAAAATAATATTAGTCGTTTGTAGGTGAATTCTGTATTAAAACAAACACATTTTAAACGTTTTTAGCGCATTTTCGAGAAGTCGAATGCGCTATTGCACCCGTTTTGTCCGTCCGTCCGTCCGTCTGTCATCACCCTTGATCTCAGCATCCATAAGTCCTAGACCCATGAGGTATATATGTTTTTTGTATGTCCTGACCTGCCATTTGTGCATCAACACTCAGTTACTCGATCCGTTAAAAAAACCCGTTAAAACTACCAAAAAATGTTTCGAATCGAGAGGTAACACTAGCGCAGGGAACGGTCGCTATTGCCGGAAGTCGAATACATATGTTTTCAAGCATTGAAGAGTGGTGCGAAAGCGTGCAAAAGAATTAGTTTTTTTTTTAGTTGACGTCATTAGAATATGTGTAAAAGTTTAGAGAGTTTTACGTCATCATTTGTGGCGACTTGAAGTTAGATTAAAGAGAAATTTTAAAAAAAAATTAATGTAAAGAAATGACTTTTAAATTTTAAAAAATGTCAGGTATATTACACAAGAAAATTCATAAAAATATGTCTAAAATCTAAACACAATTACTGATAACTATATAATGCTGATATCTAACATAAGTACTGATACATAATACAAAAATGCGCTAACACGTCCTGAATTCCAATAGGGACCAGGCTTAACATGATTTTTTATTTACTGTAGCATTTCTTGATGCAATAAAAAAGCGTCTGTGCAAATGTTTAACCTTAGGCTTCATAAAAAGAAACTTTTACAAATGTAACAAAGATATAAAACTAAAATGCTACCTCACCCTGGTGAGACCTGTACTAGAATACGCATCTTCTGTATGGGACCCATCCACCAAAGAAAATACTGATAAGTTAGAACAAATCCAAAAAAAAAAGAGCTGCCAGATTCAATACTGGAGAATATTCAAAACTGACAAGAGTAACACCATTAGTTAAATCATTAAACCTTGAACCACTAGAGGATAGAAGAACCAAGAGTAAATTAGTAATTATACATGAGGCAATTAATTCTAATTTAGAAATACAACACAAAGATAATTTAATACAACCCTCAGATAGACATAAAGATAAAAACACCTTTCTTATTCCATATGCAAGAACAAACACATACACGTTTTCTTTCTTTCCGTCCGGTGTTCGGGCGTGGTATGGGTTGCCTGAAGTAACCAGGAAAGCCAACACTTTATCATCATTTAAAACTCTAGTAATAATACAGGACTAAACACAAACCATAGAAATACGTAGGACGTAATAATCTTCTATACAGAAGGAGCGTCTGTAAAATAAAAGAAGATGAAGAAGACATCTCGATTCAAAATAATGACTTTCAGAGGTGTATCTGTTTCCTGTAGTATTGGTAAATGTTATAAAAATTACATTTGTCAAAGTTACCTTTTAACGGACTCGCATCATGTAGCGGGTAAATGTCCAGCAGCTAGGACTTTGGAAATTGGTTATGTCGCCGGATTTAGCTTTGTACTAAAAACTAATCGTCGAGATAATCGGGGATTGAGAAATAAGAAAACAAATATATCTGAAATTTTCACATATGCTTGAAATCATAAGCAACCTAACATAAGAATATACACACACACAAAAAAAGAACTTCAAAGTAGCATTCAACTTTGTTTCACGATAATTTAATTTAAAAGTTTTTTCCTAAACAGTGTGTTTAGTGTTTATAGCACAAGTCAATCTTTAGTGAACCACACTCTGGAAACATTGATAATAATAGAAGGAGTAGACTCGTAATTAATGTTCAATGAATCATTGCCAATAACATCCAACTCCACACAACGGCACGGTATTTTATCATGTATCAACTGTTCTGAGACTAGACGCCTTAACATTTAATATATCATTGAATTAACTCCATGAAAATGAATTTTAAGGCTTAACTTTAAAATATTTCAATGTTGATAGCCCTAGCCATTAGTGTTTTTAATGTGTCGGGGAGTAATACCATTACGTTGTGGCCGAGAGGTATCGCTCTCGACTGTCATACTGATGGTCACGAGTTCGAATCCACACGAAAGTGAGGATTTGTTCTCGGGACCTGAGGAGTCCCCGAGTCACCCAGCTCCGAATGGGTACCTAACTAGACAATAGTTAGGCGGCGGGGTAATGCGTGGAACCCCTATAGCCGTGGCCTGTGACCGCTGCATCACTTGCCAACAGATAATCTCTCATGGTCTGTGGACGCAATTATCTTCTGCATAGAAGGAGCGTCTGTATGTCTAAGATATAAGATATAAGACATAGTAGACGGCGCCGCGGGATTATTGAGATTATATTTGGCTTACATTTTCTAGCTCGCTGGAAATATAGCACAAATCTTATCTTACTTGTTGCAGACGCTCCTATCGTACGGAAGAGTTTTGCGTCTTGCGCTTATCCATGATTTAAGTCTTGCCTTGCATTTATTAGAGTTTTTGATTTTGATAGAGTGTTGGTTTTCCTGGTTACCTTTGGCAACTAAATCGGAAGTCCGAATTACAGACGGGAAGCGCAAGAATTTGTTTTGTTAGGCTTTATTCTTGCATACGGATAAACAATAGGGGTTTTATCCTTATGTCTGTCTACCTGATGGTTGCATTAGGTTATCTTTGTGTTAGAATTAACTAAGGTATGAATTATTACTTCTTAGCTCTTTGTCCTTTAACATGACAACAACAAGATAGAAATATAATATTGACAGTAATATTAAAAATAGTCCCTAATGATCTTGAAGTTCATTTTAGAAAAAAAACAAAAAAACTCAGAGAAACACTCATGGTTGAGTGAAATTTAATCAGAAAAATTTGGGTTAAATAATTTATCTCGATAACCTATATTATATTATATTTTTATAAACATTTACGCAAATCTATAAATAAATCCTAAGGAAATAAAGAGGTGTTTACCAAATTATTTTTTTCTCAGTCAAGTAATAAATATTTTATTTTTAAACATAATGTTAAATTGCGCTTTACAGCTTTTAAAAGCACGCTAGTCGAGTATAATTAATTATTTTTTCCCCAGAATGTAGCACCATAAAGAGGGACTACGAATGTGACCAGCTGGACGGGTGTGTCCTGCCTCTTGGATTGTTGGAACACCATAATAGAGAAGGAGTTTACGAGACGTTCTGTCAGTGAGTACCATTATAGAGAAGGAGTTTACGAGACGTTATGTCAGTGAGTACCATTATAGAGATGGTGTTTACAAGACGTTCTGTCAATGAATATAAATGAAGACCTGTTACAATTCTTAATAATTATTTTTAAAAATATCAGTCATATTAATTGAAATATTCTAATTTTTCCGTTCAGCTTTTTTATTTTATTTTTAGTTATTGAAATAGTGGTTCTTTCTTATTATAGTATCTTATGAAGTTTACATGAAGTTTATCTTAATATTTATTTTTAGTTACTGATAGAGTGATTCTTTCTTATTATTGTCTCTTATGAAGTTTACAGGAAGTTTATCTTAATATTTATTTTTAGTTACTGATAGAGTGATTCTTTCTTATTATTGTCTTTTATGAAGTTTACATAAAGTTTATCTTAATATTTATTTTTAGTTACTGATAGAGTGGTTCTTTCTTATTATTGTCTCTTATGAAGTTTACATGAAGTTTATCTTAATATTTATTTTTAGTTACTGATAGAGTTGTTCTTTCTTATTATTGTCTTTTATGAAGTTTACATAAAGTTTATCTTAATATTTATTTTTAGTTACTGATAGAGTTGTTCTTTCTTATTATTGTCTCTTATGAAGTTTACATGAAGTTTATCTTAATATTTTTTTTAGTATCAGTCAGTCCTCAGGGACGATGGAGTCAACTCCTGCTTCTCTTCCCCCCTCCCCATGTTTACCGTGGCTTTTCTCTCATCATTCCCAGCCCCTGTGGATGGCTGTCCCAGTTAACAATAGTACAGTTTCTAAGTTGAAACGCTTTGAGTCGATCACAAAAATTTCGAGATCTTTATGCTATAGTATTATATGTATCTACCATGCTTATTCACGTTGTTTGAATTTTAAGGGATGCGGAATTTAACGATTAATTTCTCGATTAAACGGTTAAAAAAATTAATTATTTATTAAAATTATTTTAATCAATAAAATAAAGATTTTAAAAAAAAATTATTTTGAACAATTCTTTCGATTTATTAATATATAACTATTTATTAACAATTAATAATAACAGTTTGTGTGTTTTTAGGTACAAACTTCTCCATTTCAAAAAAAAAAGATTTTGAAAGTGTAAACTTTAAAATAAGCTGTATTTATAAGGAAAATGATATAAATAAATTAAACATTGTTTTAACTTAATTGAGAATGATATAATTTAAATTAAGGGACATTATTTTGAACTACTAATATTTAAATATATATCATAAGAATAATATTTTTTTTCAATTAAAGACTTAAGTTATGTATACTTAAAATAATGCCACATAAGGGCACAAAATATGAAGGAAAAAATATACAGATCTAGTAAAAATGTGATTACCTAATTTCAATTTAGTCGTAAATTTTTTTAACAATTGCCGATAATCGATAATTTTTATTAAAGCTAAGTAATAAACATGTATGACGTAATTAAACGTTCACTTTTTAGAGAGGTAACAAAAACTGGAAATTTACTTTTAAAAAAAATTGAGCTTTTTCCTTGTCTTAAATTTTTTTTTTTTAAATGACAATATTACGAATTTCTTAACTAAATGGGGTTTTTTATCCAAAAAATTTTTTTTTACATTTAAAGTTATGCATACAGTGAAAAAGAAATTCACATTAAAAATGGAAAATATTGCTAAGTCTCATTTCTCAAGTGTTTTTGCAAGGCATATTACATAAAGGTCCTATGAGTTAAAAGAAATATATCTTTGAAAAATTATTACATTTACAATTTTTTTTTTAATATTAAAAAAAAATCAGGGTTTTAAACTTACATTATACAAGATTTATTTTAATTTCATATCTTCTAACTATAATATTATTTTTAATTAGTATAAATTTTTAAAACTTCAATACAAATAATGCATTTACGTTTAGGCACTTGGATTTTGTAAAAACTTAATGAATTTTTAAAATATTAAAGTAATACAGCTGTATAAAGTTTTTTTTTAAATTGGATCAACAAAATCATAAACTTCATCTTTGTATCTCAAGTGGTTGAAAAGTAATAAAAACTATTCTAAGATCTTTTAATCACTTTTTTCACTATGGTGTTTCCATTATCATTTTGTATTTTTAAGGGTATTTTTTTTACAAATGTCCTTAATTTTAGTATTTAATAAGAAAAAAATATAATGTTATCAGTCGATATATTTAAATGTAAGTAGTGCAATATAATTTCAATGAATTAAAATTTTTGTTATGGTAAATCTATAAAAACAAGGTTAATTTTTTTAAATACTATATTCCTTATTTAATAGCTTATTTTAAAGTTTTCACTTCATTACAAAATAATTACTAATTATTACTTATTTATTAACAAATAAAAAAAAAAAATAATATTTAATTTAATTTTAACAGCTATTTAATTGATTAAAATAATTTTAATTGATAAAATGTTTAACAATTAATCGAGAAATTAATCGTTAATTTTAACAGCCCTAATATATATATATATATATANTATATATATTTATTTATATACATATCAATATTCATTATTTTCTCTGAATGCCCGTCCGTAACGATATGTAATTTTAGATGGCAACGCACGTTGTAAAAAAATTACTTTCAGCGAAAGTTACTATTTGGTGACGTCCGCATACATTTGTTCAATATGAAAAAATATTAAAGTTTTATCTCTTTGTCTGCATATTTTCTGATTATTTAGTTATTAAATTCATTGATTTTAGCAGAACCGTGTTTATTTTTAAAACTGTGTGTGAGTTTGTGTGTGTGTGAGTGTGCGTGTGCTTATGTTTTACATGTTCAATGTCTTCATTTATAGACGACCTGGATACTGTTATATATTTACAGTTTTTAAAAAAGTCAAAAGGAAATTAAAAACATCACTCAACAAGGGAATGTTGCTAATAAATAAACCTCGCTCATTTGCATTAACTTGTGGAATTTCATTTATATTGCAAATGTGTATCAATACTATAGAAATTTTTTAACACTTTAATGCGTAAAAATACTAATGCAAATCCCTGGAGTATAATGTGTATCAATACTATTGCAGATCCTGGAGGATAATGCGTATCCATATTGTTGCAAATCCTATAGTGTGATGCGTATCAATACTATTGCGATCCTAAAGTGTAATCCATGCTATTGCAAATCCTCAAGTTTAATGGGTAGCAATACTATGGCAACTGCTATATAATTAAATAAAACCTAAAAGAGCTTCTCCTATATATGCACTTCTAATTTTTTTCCAGAGCGGAAGTTGCTTTCAAACAATGTGTCGCTGACTACAAACCCCAGTGCCAAAACGAGGCTGCTATTCGTAGCTCTGAGAGTTTAGTAGACGCCGGGGAGTACATTTGTTCCAGTGAAGGAAGCTCAGGTTTGAAAAAAAAATGTCCATTGCTTAATTTATTGATTCCGTTGAGTAATACGCCAATAGACGTGTACACGCTACAAAGAATGCACAAGAGAGATATGGTGAAGCTAGTGCACGAGTAAGAGATAGAGATAGTGCCTTAAAGCAAAGGGGCAGTAGTTGAGAAATAATGCGCTGTGCATAAATGACGTTACGCACTTAGAGGTGGATGAGGGGGGAGGGGGGGGGGGCTTGAAACCTTTGTGTTGATGTTTGACCACTGTGAAGGAAGGGTTGTTTTAGAACTGTAACGACACATCGAAAACGCGCAACTTTAAATAAAGTTTACACTTAAATATTTAATTGCTTACAATTATTTTAATGGTGTTTTAAATGGCAGGACGTGGCACACGAATAAAAGAGTGCAGCCTTACATGAAATACTTACTTCAATGATAATAAAGTGATTTTGGATCATTCCATATTTCAATTAAAAAATAGCGCTTTTAGGGGAAAGTGGAAGAGCGTTTTGACGTCATATTTAAGGGAGCAGGGGGAGAAAAAGTTTTTGTGATGACGTGCAACGAGAAGAGAACAGGGAATCCGACTGAAGCGTGTGACGTCAATTTTGGACAGCCCCTGATATGATTCTTGTTTTATTTCTCTCCCAGTGATTCAATCTGCCGCCCACTCCGACTGTGTCACCAACGCCACCAAGAAATTCGAGATTGAAAGAAGCGTAGAGAACTGCGTCACGGAGGCGGAGCAACGTTGGCAATCAGATTTAGTAAACTCCCTTCTAAGAGGAGAGGAACTAACCGATGCCGATCTCTGTCCGTAAGATTGAAAAAAACCTGTTCTTAATCTAATCAATCATTTCAAGAGACTCTCGGGATTTCTTAGAGGAAATTTTCGAAATTATTCGTTATCGATCTTTTAATACTTCTCTTCATAGGACAGGTCAAGAAACGCTACTTGCTAGCGTTAATCTTAATTTAAAGAAAATAATTATTAAAATTATAGAGGTAAAAAGTACACACTTTAACATCTATTCAATTTTAACGAGAGGTTGTCTCATCGAGTGGCCAGCGCGCCTGACTGGCGTACCGATCGTCACAAGTTCGAATCCATGCGAAAGCAAGAATTTGTTCCTGTGACCTAAGGAGTCCATGAGTCACCCAGCTCCGAATGGGTACCTAACTAACGATGGTTAGGCGGCTGGCTAATGTGTGGAACTCTCAAAGCCGTGGCCTGTGAATGCTACATCACTGGCCAACAGATCATGTGTCATGGTCTCTGGACGCAATTATCTTCTGCACAGAAGGAGCGTCTGTATATCTAAGATAAGAACACCTTGGTTATTTGATGATGATGACATTAAAAAAAAAATTAACGCCAATAAGGCGGCACATAAATTATTAATTTAGACTAATAAATGGATCACCTAAAAAGTATTACTTTTAAAAACACTTCATCGTGGTGTTTGTAACAAAGTTTTCAAAGATAGGACCCTGCATGCCAAATGATTAACAGTTCTGACAGGATCCATTAACCGTTGGATGTAGATCTACGTATATGCTGCAAACAGTTTTATATTCACCGTTATTTTGTTGTTATGGGATTTTTGTTCAAAGCTTTTGTTCAAATTGTAAAAATAAATTAAATGGGATATTAATTTATTCGCCATCTCTTTTAAATAAAATCGAACATTCGAAAATAATAAGAGAAATCATTTATAGAAATTGCGAAGGGGATTCAGCATTCGATATATTTATGTTTGTATTTTTATGAGATTTAAGTTTTTGGACACATCATTAAACCGAAAATGTCATCTTACATTATTAACTGAAAACTCCAACTTTTCTCCCCCCCCGCCCCCCAACACGCCACAAAAATAATAAAATAATAAGTGTCGGCAAGTTACTCTTGCTTGAAATAACTTCTTCATTGTGAGTTATTCTACAACAGAATAACAATTTTAGGCCCTTTTCATGCAAGACGTTTTTTGGTACGTTCAGAGAAAGCCAGAAAGTAATTATCTGATGAATTATGGAATTTACATATTCAAATGTATACTATTTTTAATTAAAATAAATTGATTTAGAGAACCAACAACAAAAGTTTTAAAAAAGATCATAGAAATTTTTTGAGAGCCTTAGATAAGTCGATGATTGTCAACCAACCGTAATATCCAGCCGTGTTACGGGGTTGGGGGGGGAAGTTACCAAATGAGTCATATGTGCCATTATATTTTGTTGTCGTATATTAATAATATTTATACTAAGCCAGTGGCGGCGTTAGGTCAGCGTGGGGCCTAGTGCCAGAAATGGCCCCGAGGTGCAGGAGTCAATGTTTCAAGAGATATTAATAATGTTATTATGATATTATCGTTATTGAATACAGTTTGTGTGTTTATAAACCCCATTTTATATTTGTTTCTCTTATACCCGCCTATAAATTTAGATAAACTGGTTGGTTCGTTACCAAACAGAAGAATTCAGAATTTGTTTTTAAAAACCCCATGTTAAATTAATAGAAATTTTTTGACAAAGAATTTTATCTGTTCAAGTTAAAAGTATGTAAGCTCTTAGACACCTTTATATTAGTGATACTAACGTTTATAACTTCTATAACAGTAATACTAACTTTTATAACTTCTATTTCAGTAACACCAACGTTTATAACTTTTATATCAGTGATATTAACGTTCATAACTTCTCTAACAGTAATATTAATGTTCATAACTTCTCTAACAGTAATACTAATGTTTATAACTACTATATCAGTGATACTAACGTTTATAACTTATATAACAGTGATACTAACTTTTATAACTTATATAACAGTAATACTAACGTTTATAACTTCTATAAAAGTAATAATAACGTTTATAACTTCTATAACAATGATACTAACGTTTATAACTTATATAAAAGTAATAATAACGTTTATAACTTCTATATCAGTAATACTAACGTTCATAACTTCTTTATCAGTAATTGTAACGTTTATAATTTCTATATCAGTAATAGTAATGTTTTATAACTTTTATATCAGTGATATTAACGTTCATAACTTCTCTAACATTAATACCTATCTTTATAACTTTTTTATCAGTGATACTAACGTTTATAACTTCTATATCAGTGATACTAACGTTAATAACTTCTATAAAAGTAATAATAACGTTTATAACTTCTATAACAGTAATACCAACGTTTATAAGTTCTATAACAGTTATATTAACGTTCATCCAACTCTACACAGCTACTTCGAACAAGGTCTGAACTGTGTCACAAACTACGTCACTGACAACTGTGGTGCCATCTATGGGACTTTCATTCGTAATTTTTTCCAAAGGGTTTCTAGGGCCAGGCTTAGCTGTGACTTTTTGACAAGACATGCTCGTAAGTCGATAAGTTGTTTTTTTAATATTTTTATTTTATTATTTTAAATTTATAAAAAAATAAATTTAGAATACCGGTATGTGTTATAAAAGTAACAAGTGGCCTACAGAAAATATTGCGCAACTTTTGAAAGGCACTTTTAAACGTGTACACAGTGCATTCCCCGCTTTATTGAAATAGACAACCATCAAACAATCACAATGTACACAGTAACCCTTTTAAAAGTTTTTTCAATTAAAATGTATGTTCTTTGCTTGTATTTCCCATCAATTTTTGTCCCAAAATAATTGGTCCAAATAATGAAAGAACAGTATCTCTTTGTGTCAACTCAATCACTATTTTTGAAATTTTATTAATTTATTTCTTAAAAATAAAATTAATTTTTAAAAAAAAATAATAATATGTCTTATTTTAATACTAAAGAGGTTCTTTTACAAAATCTAAACGGAAATGTAATTTACAAATATGATTTTCTCTTCACTATCACCTTTAGAAGAAATACATCTATTGAAGGTTTTAATTTGAAGATTAACATATAGATAGCAGCAATTGTTAACATTGTATCACTTGTAAATATGTTCTCGTATTTTACCATGTATATGTCAGTTGAAAGCTAACACGTAGGTAATGATTTTTGTTTCAGGGAGTTTCTTTCACGAGCATTTCTTGAATCTGATTGGTCCTAATTGGTAAAGCAATTCAAATTGGCTAATGAAAATGGATATTTGATTTTTTAAAGTTTTTTTTTTTCTCACAGCCTTGGTTGTAAACGAAAGTCTTTTCGTATTCTTTAGATTTTGATTTTTAACTTGCCTATTAAAAGTAAGCGCTGTTAAAATTTTGAGTTTTAAAGTCTTAAAAATGTCAATTTCTGTTGAAAGGAAACAGAAACCATGAGTGCTTTTGAAAAGTCCAGTTTGTCTCTTTAAGATGTGAAGTTATACAAATAATTAATTATTGACACAGTGGCTGGTAACTGTAATCATTATGATCTTTCTTTATTTGTTATCTAATTAATCTGAAAAAAAATAATATCTTCTGATTTCCTTGTTTTGATAGCTATCGTTAGTAACGAAAAATGGACAAATACGTGTTTTTTTATTGTTATTATTAAAAGAACTAAGAAAAAAAAGGTTTAATAAATATTTTTTAAAAGTATGTCACACTGAAAGCGTACTAATTCTTAATGAAAAATGTTTTGCTTTGTTCCGTTTTTGTTTTTCTTTAAGGGGAGATTATTGCCTTTAAAAGAATCCTGGATGAATAAAAATACACATTTTCTTTTTTTACAGTTAATAAAATTTAGAAACAATTAATAGGGCACAAATAGTAAATGTTTAAAAAAAAAGTTTTTAGAGCTTTCAAATGAAAGGTAAACAAGTGATATTATATCCATAGCAAAGCAATGGGGTAAATATTATATTAAAATAAATTCTTAGAGTCGGGAACTGACAACTTATACAGGTCTGTATGATGATGGGCAATAATGTCGTGGAATATTTTGTTATCTCTACGCAAGATTCCCGCTAATGTATTGGTCTTTACGCAAACTAAAAAAAAAAAAAAAAAAAAAAAAAAAAACTCATAAGAAAAGCTGCACAGTACCCATTTTGTGTGAAAAAATTGTTACAAAATTTGTTGCTCGGTGACTCTAAACAGTTAAATTTATACGCGGGCCTCGCAGCTGAAGAGAAAGTTTGTCTCTGGGATCTCGTTTTGAATTCAAGTCTTCACCGAGAATGAACACAAAACATTTGACGGCCACTCAATCAATTGAATCAACACAATCGATGATTCGGAACTAGACAGCTGATCACGTCACTAAAGACAAGCGTTTTTTGGGGGGGAACTTTAAAATTATCACAGACCATGAAATACAAGTTTGCTATGTTATAGTAAAGAACTGGATTCATTTTTTTTCTGTAGCTGTAGATTTATACTTTCTTTGAGCTTCAACGATAAGGTAAGATAAAACTAATCCCTATTTCCTCATGATACTCTCTAGCCCAAACCACAGCTTGTTATCTTTCATCATCAGCAATAATTGTATTATGGGTTCCTTGTGGAACATAGGGCCTCTGTCTAAGCTCGCTACTGTGCACGGTCCCTTGCCAGTCGCTTCAATTCTTCACAGCTCTTTCCAGTTCTTGCAGCCAAATCTAACATGTTATGTCTCCATCTATGATACACCAATAATTGGGCATGTCAGTATTAGACTGCACTACAACTATTAATATTAACGAATCCAGGTTATCAGAGACACCTGATGTCACCTGGGTCAACAATTAATAAAAATGGGGAATCCATTATTTCAATAACAAACTTTGAAGAAATTCTAATTAACTTTGGCGAAGAACAATCGACTTTTTTTTTATAATCGTAGGGCTTGGGAAAATAATTAAATTAGAATGTTATCAGCATTAGTAATCGATTGTCCGATAGTTTTACATCCAGGATTGTTCTTAGTTTAGATGCAGCTATGTTATGAGTAAATTTGTAAATTTTTTCAGTACACAGGTTTTTAAGTCAAAATGTAATCATGAATTTTTAGTGGTTTTTTTTTTAGATGTGAATAATAAATAATTTTTCACTTATTAATTTTAGCTCTTTTAATATAAAACATTCAAAACATTGATATTGAACTCTCTTAAGTAAATTACTGATATAACATATCCTAAAAGAACTTTACATTAAATTGTAAGAACTCCAATAAGAAGAATATCGAATGTGACGTCACAGTCATTACCAGCGGTCATTTTTAAAATAATACACATTTGCCTAACCAAACCCTAAAACCTTCCTTTTTTGAAAATCATTTTAGAATTTATAGATATCTGGTTTCCAGCAACCGGTAGCGTTGTGACGTCATGGCCGAGATTCTTCGGATTAGCCCAATCTTTAACTATGGGGCCGTTCATAAAGTTTGACCGTTTGTGACATGGGGGAGGGTGGTGTCCTGCCATGTGTGACCTCATCATGTATTTTGTTAAGTTTTGATTATTTTTGTACGAAAGTGTGACATACTTCAGGGGGGGGGGCGGGGTTCCGAGATTTGTGACAGTTTGTGACAAAGGGAGGGGAGGAGTTAAAAATTGTCAAAAATAGCGTGATGTACTTTATGGATGGCCCCTATGTTAAAAAAAATCTTTATAAACATCATTAAAGAGGACACTCATTTCCAGGACCACGCGGGAAAAAAAATTAAAACAAAAATCAAACATATAAAATAAAATCGATGACTTAAAATTGTAAAAAAATTGATTTTGGGCTATCGTCCCAAAAGCATTTCTTAAAAATTCGGTTACCTATGAAAATGGATATAAGGGTAATTATGATTTAGCGTACTCAACGTGAAGTATTGTTAAACTGACCACACTGTCTTCCTTACGAGTAAGCTCAAGACTTAAGACGGCATGTGACAGGTACTTGCGGCAATTTTTGCCTTCCCACTATATCAGGTGCGCCAAAACAATGCATTGAAAAACTACAGAGAGTTCAAAATTCAGCTGCTAGATTAGTTCTAAAGGCAAAAAAACATGACCATGTTACTCCGCTACTTTACTCACTTCATTGGCTACCCATACAAGCCAGAATTGATTACAAACTGGCCGTTCTGTGTCACAACTTCTTTTCTGACTCATGCCCTTCATATCTTACTGAACTTTTGTCAGTCTACTCACCAAGTCGTCAGCTACGCTCCACTGCAGATACACGCATTCTCTGTGTTCCTAAGACAAGAACTAAAACATTTGGCGAAAGGTCATTCTCCTTTTGTGCAGCCAAACAATGGAATTCTCTTCCATTACATATCCGTAGCATTTCAACTGCTAAGTCATTCAAGACTGCACTTAAGACACATCTTTTTAAAATTTATTTTCAAAATTAATAAAACAACATTTCTTTAAATGATAAACGTAGCTGATGTATTGAGTATAGCGTATTGTCATTTATGTAGTTAATATGATATGAATGTTTCTTTTTTATTGTTATATGTATTTTTATTTCCATGTAAAGCGCTGTGAGCCTGGCTCCATGCTGGGATACAGCGCTATATAAATTACCATTTTATTATTATTATTATTATTATTATATAAGAGAGACGTTTTGACATCTTTCAGTCGGAGTAACCAAAATTCTCCATGTATATTTCACAAGATAAAATATTTTGTATCTGAAATGTTCAATATAAATGACAATATTGTTTTGCTGCATGTCAATCACAACTATTTTCTCCTGCAATTCCACTTGCTTTTTTTTATTTGTGATAATTTTTTTTCCTTGCTCTTAGTTAATTTTGCTGTATCTCTAGCAGACTTTACCATACTTTGTTAAATAAACTTTTTACTGATTAAACATGGTCTAGATCAATACATTCATCTTTTTATGTTCTAAGTAAATAAATCAACAAAGGAAACGACACATTTTACCCATGACCCAGACTGAACGTCACATATCTGGGTTTTATTTTGATCTACATTGGAAATTGGAGAATTAGTGATGAGCAAATGAGTATCAACTTGTTGGTACTGCTAGGTAAATACTATTTAAGTTAAAATATTTAGTTTTATTGAAATTAAAATGTATATTTTAGCAAACTTAGTAGTGTCTGTCGCTCCAAACTGTCCAGAGTCAGTGGAAAGCTCTTCCTCATTTTGGACGTAACAGGACCATAAAAATGTGTTATGTAAAGCTGGCAGACATGGTATCATTTATCAAAGTATCCACACAAACACTGCCCCCACTCTATACTTACCTTAACCATACGCTCAACAACGCTTGTTATCTTTTTGTTTTCCCAAAGTTATCCCCCAGCCTGCACCCCTAGAAAAATGTGACACTGTGTCAGTTGCAAGCATCAAGACACAGTCGTGTTCTGCTAACATAATAGTAAATTCTTCATCCAATTCCATGTTTTCAAATATATAAATACGGTATATACTCGTTGTATAGCCCGTTCGTCCATAAGCTGACCCCCTCCCCTCTCTTTTGGAAGAGAAAAGTTATCTTATCTTATCTTATCTTAGATATACAGACGCTCCTTCTATGCAGAAGATAATTGCGTCCACAGACCATGAGAGATGATCTGTTGGCATGTGATGCAGCGGTCACAGGCCACGGCTATAGGGGTTCCACGCATTACCCCAGCCACCTAACTATTGTCTAGTTAGGTACCCATTCGGAGCTGGGTGACTCGGGGACTCCTCAGGCCGCGAGAACAAATCCTTCGTGTGGATTCGAACCCGTGACCATCGGTGTGACAGCCGAGAGCGCTACCTCACGACCACCACGTCCCAAAAGTTTTCAAAGTGTGTTACCCGATCGCAAACTGACCCAAAAAAATATACTTTTAACAAACATAAAATAATAAAATAAAATAAAATAATAATAATCGGAAAGCTTAAACAAAATGGTACACAATTTTAACACTACAAGCTAAATCGGTTATTATGATTTTTCACTTTGTACTACCTATCTTTGTCTTTGTGCTTGTCGTTAGGCAAATGTTACCGGTATTTTAAATAAAATTGCAGTTAACAAAAGCGAGTACAGTAAAAATCGGTGTTAAAAATATTTGTAAAAAATGTGTTAAAAAATTCAGAAAATAAATAAAACAATTATATAAAGTATGTGCAGATTTTAAATAATATATTCTTCTTCTGGCAGAGCAGTCGAATCTTGTAGAATGAAAAAAAGTAACTTGATGATTTACAAAAAACTACATCGATATTCAATATACATGCAGAATTCACTTAAGCCAACGATTCCTCCTAGATTGTGTCAAAAAATTATCGGCTTTACAACGAGTATGTGCGGTAGTAATTTGTTGAATACGAACAGTTAGAATTGTTTTAATTTTGTCTACATTTAATCATCGTTTAAATCAGTCGTTCAATGGATCGTGGAAAGTTTTAATTGATTTGAGGGTCCCTGAACAGCGACAGGGGTTCCGCGCAAGGTTTAATATGTTCCTTCGGCATCCTTCTGTCTTGCGATACGATGGTACATCACCTTTGGGTTGGGTTGCATTTTCTCGAGTCGTTGTGCAGTCATATCCTTGAGTTACAGTCTTTACCATCGTTTTTACACACGAGTTCTGTGCTTTCAAATGACTAGTCCTTTAACCTAGCACTTCTGTCTGCAGCCTCCTCCATTTTCACTCCTCGGCTACTATGACGCCCTCTTTGACAACTGTGTACAACACAGATCGGTCTTATGCCTTACACTCCCAGTCACGTGTACGTATTCTGGTTGTTTTTATGTCCCTTTCGCAGACATCTTTAAATCTCAGGCGTGGGCGACCTGTCTTCCTTTTTCCCGAAGCAAGTTCACCATATAGGAGGTCCTTCGGGATGCGGCCATGGCTAATTTTTTAACATGCCCCAGCCATCTCAGGATTGAGAACATGAATTGGGTATTTGCACGCATTAGGACCTCACTATTAGGCACTGTGTCTTGCCATTTAATTCCAAGGATGCGACGCAAGCATCTCAAATGGAAGCTATTAAGCTTGCGCTCTAGGGATGTATAAGTGGTCCATGTCTCGCTCCCGTATAGAAGTTTATTGATAACACAGGCTCGATAGACGCACAGTTTGGTTTTCTCCGTTAGCTTGGTGCCATTGTGGCAGCTGCCTTGCCAATTCTGTTGTTTATTTCCTCTTCAAAGGACAGTGTGGGAGACCTTGGACCCCATGTAGTTGAAGCTGTCCACAACCTCCAATTTTACATTATTGATATTGATGATAGGATGAGGTCGAGTGTCTTGGGCCCTGATGTTTGTCTTAACGTTTAATATAAATTAATATAATAGTTTCTGAATGCTTTTTCTACTATAATGATATTATGCGTTATCATTCTTGAAATACAATGTTTTACATAGAAAAGAAAGTCGAACTAAGGTATTTTCTACAGCTATAACCAATCAAAATAGTTGGTTTATTGAATATTCAAATTTGATGCGTAAAAAAGGCGGAATAACTTTAAGTAGGTCAGATTATTTTTTTACGTGAATCAACAAGGGTAGCAAAGTTGGGTCCTTTTCGATGTGTCGGGAGATTATATGTAGATCTATCTTTAATTGTAGGCTACCTTATCATCTAAACATTTTTCAAAAGGGATTTACTGTTAATAATAGGTTAGTAATAGATTAATAATTAATTAATTACAGTGGTTTGTTACAACAGATATAACAATGAGTGTCTGAAGAAAAAATGAAGACACTATAGTGATGTTTAATGTTTGAATTTTAGCTAAATGTTTGGGAAAATATATTGAAGTTGAAACGTCATTTACCGAAATAAAAAGATTTTTGGAAATTAAAGCATAGTTAAAACAAGCTGTAGCGAATGCATTTTTGTTCCATTCTGTCATTAATCAACATCATTTATTCGCTAAAATCTTCATAAAAGTTTGCATGGATCACTTCATTATGTCATTAAAGCATTTAATAAAATAAAAAGGAATGCCTTCAATAGGAGGTTATTTGCTCAACTTTGAAATAATTGTATGGACCATGATGAAGACTATAGTCATTTACTTATTTACACATAATTACGTTAGTTATCAAAAGGTGCATATTTAAAGCAATGTTATTTTTTCTTTTGTTTCAGTGTTAAAATACTTCTAAAGCAATGAAAATGATTTGTCACACAATTAACTAAAAACGGCATGTCCTTTTATGACAGATTTATTTTCAAATTACAACGATGCAAAACTAAAAGCATAATATCTGTGTTTATTGCAAAACTTTAGTTTTGGGAAAACGATTTTTTTTTTAATGTTTCCTAATCTTTCAGAATTGCTTTGCAGAGATGAAATCATCAGACCTAAGGGGATATGCACATCTTGCTACCATTTTGCCCGGGGAGCCAATAGTGTCATTTTAGTACCCATTTCATATTAAACTACCTTGACAAATATTGACAAACATGTATGTCCATTATGATTCAGACTAAAATCAATTGGTGTTTTGAATTGGTATGACACGAGTTCTCAACGCTTACTAAAATCCTAACTTTAGCAGCAGAGAAACATTAGAATCCCCTACGACCTCGAATAAAAGAGGTTATGGGACTATAAAAAAAAGAAAAAAAAAAGAACACCCCTCGGGTGAGAGGGGCCATAATGTTGCTTTTTTGCTTTTATGAACAATATAAAGATTAGTTTGAGCGTTAGCTACTGTGTAAATGAATGGTCTTTGACCAAATGTCATTTACGAAAGCCTTTATTAAAAACTGCTGTGCAGTGAACTCACAAAATCCATTTCTTCGGGAACGGGGGCACCAAATGACATTTTTAGGGTAATGTTTAAGATTTTATCATGTTAAATTTTATAAAATCTTGAAAAATATAAAAGCAAGACGGTTTATGTTATTGTATGCAGTACATCCAGCATGATCCAGATTAAATTCAAACGGTTTTTGAATTTGTGTGTTCGGTTCTCAACGCTAACTGAAATCCTAATTTACCGCTGCAAAGCACGGGTAATTATCTGGTATGGAATATAAATATGTAGGTAATAAAAATTCAGGTACGCACATATTGAGTATAGAGGTACTTTGATTTAATATTACGCCCTTCAATCGGCCAGCTACGTTATATGCCCTCCGACATCACACGCTGTCTCAGGTCACAGGGTTAGTCCGTGTTCCCCTGACTGTTAAGATATGATTCGCCCAACAATCATCTGATTAGCCACGCTCCCTCAAGTGACTAACAGCTAGGTGCACTGTTTACTAACTAACAGTAGTCCTCGTTCTCACTTCGTCAGGCTCACATACACGTTATTAAATTTTAGCTCAGGGGCGTCTTTCTCCCTTTGGCCACTAGCACGGTCTGGTTCATAATTCTGCTTTACTAACTGAGTTTGACTTTGCTAGAACACTTTACTAACAGTTACTTCCTAACGTTACTTTATGTTGCTGTCTCTAACCTTTATACTGTGGGGGCCCTGGGGGCGAACTGTCGGTGCCAGAGGGATGGGTCCTTTAAATCGGGACGGGTGCGACCGAGGAGCGAGACCAAGCTTTGATCCTTTGATATGGCCGGCGACGGACGACAAGCTTGGGTCCTTTAACGTGGACGGGGATTGACCACAGGCCAGCGGTGTCCTATGAAGCGGTCAGGGTGCGGGCGATAAACGAGGCAAGCTTGTGGACGGCAGGAAGCCTGGGTGTGGTAGTCTCGCCAGAGATTAGTTAAGTCAAACAAGCTTGACCGTGTCTTATGAAAGACTGACGGGTATATAAGACGGAAGAGTAAGGGACATAAGACGGACAGACTGAGAGATATGTAGGGATATGACAGAGTTAGGAACACGACGTTAGTTAGGGATGAGTGTTGCCAAGTTAAAGAATTAAACATGATTTATTTGTACAGTCTGGCTTGGAGTTCAGTGTTTGAAGAATAAGTTGTCAAGTGTGTGACTAAAACCTTCACAAATGGTGGCAGTGGTGGGATGCAACCTTGCAGCGTCTCCCAGGAGAAGGAAGCCTGAAAATCTTCAAAGCAATTGGTAGCCTTCTTCAACTAGTAGAACAACGATGGCGACACTATATCGTCCTAACCCACCAACCTACAACGGGAGTTCTAACTGGCACTCGTTTATTTGCACATTTGAAATCGTTGCAAAAATACACAAATGGAGCGAAGAGGACAAATGCATGTATCTACAAACTTCAGCAACTGGGCCAGTTCAGGACTGTAATCTAAAGGAAGAGGAGAAGAACACTTATGAGAAATTAAAGGAGGTCCTTGACAGCAGATTTAAGGATCACAGGACACCGGCATTCTTCCATAATTTATTGGAAAACCGAATGCTACTCGACACAGAAACGACGGTGGAGTACGCTTCCTCCATCACCAGCTTAGTCAAACAAAGTTTTCCAACGGCGGATCAACAAACTCTTGATGCCATCGGATTCAAACAATTTCTCCGGGGACTCCCCGATCAGGCGATGGTATCACAAATAGGCCTAATGCCTGAACCTCAAACGGTGGAAAAGGCCCGAGTAGCCCTTGAACAACTCTTAAACCTAAGGGACAATATAAGTAAGCCAGGACAAAAGGTTGCTGCAGTAGCCACTGACCAACTGGCTAGAGAAATCAGTGGCCTGATGGAGGATCTGAGATTTTTCGTCGCCTCTCAGAGACAGACAACACATCCTTCGTCACGGGAACCACGGAGAGCAGAAATGATGTGCTACGGGTGTGATAGGATTGGTCACATTGCCCGTAATTGTGCTACCGAGGAACGTGGAGGAACAACTCCTAGACCACTACAGCTGAATCGTATTTCAGTGATGGAAAATAATGTTAATTCACGTGCAGTTTATGTTCCAGTTAAAGTTTGTGGTGATAGAATGGAATTTTTGATGGATACAGGAGCTGCAGTAACTGTTATATCGGGAAAACGATTTTTCGAGATCCCACGTAAGCAGCGCCCTCAAATTCACAAATTGGACCCAGTGAACTTACAGACCGCAAATGGAGCACCGCTCAAGCTTTATGGGGTGAGTCAGTTAAAATTAAAGATTGGTAACAATGTGTATCCTTGGACCATGTACGTTGCTGAGATAGCCGAGGACGGATACATTGGTTTTGACTTTTTGTGCAAATATAACTTTGCCTTTTCAGTCAGCAAGGGCCTGACATTGGGTAACAACAAGGTTCAAATTGTGCATAAAGGAAAAATAATAAGTTGTGAACCGTATAAGATGAACTCCCATGCTAGTGTTTCTAATGGGGTGAAAAATATTCCGTTACCAGTGTCTCCCCGCTTAGGAGTGAATGCAGTGAAGGTGAATAATAGGCAGCGTTCAAGTCAAATTCAGGGGACTAGGGTTACTCGCGGCCAGAGTTGCCCAATTGTTCCATCGCCCTGCCCCTTACCGGTATCAAGGTTAAGGAATGTGAATGATACGTCCGTCAAGAGGTGTGGTCAATTCAAACCTCTTGCTAGAGTCGAGACAGGTGACAATTCGACAGGAGCGGGAGGAAGGTGTCATCACGACAAGAGCAGCAACTCGCTCGTTTAAGGTCGGTGACAAAATTCAATTGTCCGACTCCGTCAACCAAGCGTGTCGGGATAATAGAAATCATCGTAATCAGTTCGTTATCACCAGGAAATTCAATGATAATTTGTTCGAAATAAGACGAGAAGGGCAGACAATGAAAATCATTCATGTTGAGGGATATGCCAGTATGAAACACGATGACACTTATCCGCCAAAATTGAAGATTATGAACTATTCGTGTGATAGACGACAGACGAGGAGAGTGTGCTAAAATCTAGATTATTCAAATGAACACTGAAATTACACTATCTGAAATATTGGTTAGTCATTTAATTTTATCACTTGAATTTTAGGAATTGTAAATTTCTGAAATATGTTTTGCTATCTTATGCTATTGTTTGATTTTGGATGATGATTTGAAATGGTGTTTTGTTTGTGTAATGCTGTAACACGAACAATTTTGATGTATTGAATTTTTGTGCTTGGTTGTCTCATTATATGATTTTGCGACATATTGGAAAAATGACTATGTTTGGGTTATGCTTTTAGCCCATTATGAGTATTTTTGCTTTGTATTTTTATGCCATTAATTGATGATGAGCAGGAAATGTCAATGTGTATTTTTATTGTCAGATGCCATTATCTGACGTTACATTTGTCTGTTAATTATACTGTAAATAAGATAGATGTATGTAGTTGATGACTGGGAGAAGCGTTGAGAAATTTATGCATTTTTATGATTTATGTGTCTCATATATTATTTGGATTTATTGTGTAAGATATGTTTATCCACTATATGTTTTACATGTCACTTTTGTCGAAATTTCTCCATGCTTATGTTTTGTAAGGTTGCTTTTAATGATGTTGATAATTGATCATGTGACTATGACTTGACTGACACACGGTTAGTGGGTTGAGACAGTACAGTGGTGTAGAAATGGAGCCTTGTAGGAATGGTGAGGGCCAGGTTGTGTTGGCGTGAAACACAATAGCTCTCGGTGTATTTGTTTTGAATTGTTTTGCCAGAGGGTCTTAGTCACTCGAAGCCAATTTAAGCAAATATATGCCGAGATGTTACTTATGGTTACTTGATGTCGAGGGCGACATAAGTTTTGTGAGCAGGGGAAGTGTGTGGGGGCCCTGGGGGCGAACTGTCGGTGTCAGAGGGATGGGTCCTTTAAATCGGGACGGGTGCGACCGAGGAGCGAGACCAAGCTTTGATCCTTTGATATGGCCGGCGACGGACGACAAGCTTGGGTCCTTTAACGTGGACGGGGATTGACCACAGGCCAGCGGTGTCCTTTGAAGCGGTCAGGGTGCGGGCGATAAACGAGGCAAGCTTGTGGACGGCAGGAAGCCTGAGTGTGGTAGTCTCGCCAGAGATTAGTTAAGTCAAACAAGCTTGACCGTGTCTTATGAAAGACTGACGGGTATATAAGACGGAAGAGTTAGGGACATAAGACGGACAGACTGAGAGAGATGTAGGGATATGACAGAGTTAGGAACACGACGTTAGTTGGGGATGAGTGTTGCCAAGTTAAAGAATTAAACATGATTTATTTGTACAGTCTGGCTTGGAGTTCAGTGTTTGAAGAATAAGTTGTCAAGTGTGTGACTAAAACCTTCACAATACTCTACGTTAGTCACTTAACGTTACTAGCTAATAAACCAAAAAACATACCTATATTAATTAATAATACATCAATCGCGTAACAATCAATATAAAAAGAATAACAAGCATTTAACTCTCATCAACAAATATACATTTCAAACATTCCAACTCTAACCAATCAAACCTGATCAGATATCAGCTAAGCTTCCCTCAGTCTATCACCAAATTCTGAGATCTGGAAGAGAAAGCGACTTACGACTTATGGCTTCTCCAAATAATATATATGCCACTTACTACGCGATCATGGCATCTGCCCTACATTTCTATCAATTCTAATTGGTTGAACCTTTTAGTGCCATTCCTGGCTGTCGAGATGGGGTGACCTCTACATGGTTCGACAGACGAGTAAGGTCGTGGTGCACATTGCGACCTGAAACCGACAAACCCCAGGCTTGGATAGCCGAAAGCCGTTGTTAGGTGCTAGGTGCTAGTCATATATGATTACAGTCGCTGTACGGATCTTAGGCAAAGCATATAGATGCAATGCCGATGATGAAAATTAAAGTACCCGTTGAGGGTCGGGTTACTCCAAAGCGACCGTTTCGTCCCCCTCAATTAACTAGCAACGCCGTTGAGCTGTGCCGGTTTAGGTCCAGGAGCGCCAGTACGGAATAGCAAAATGTACCGCTAGGAAACGCTTTTGGTGGCCAGCTCTGAGGAAACCTTCCGGCGGGGGTTAAACCCTGGGTAGGTCAGTGATGATCCCACGCTTTGCGGAGATCTAAACTATAGAGACTCATATGCTTTGCCGTGGTGGCGCCAAAGTGATACTTTTTTGATAGCGAGTCACAGTAGGGAATTCCACACCTCCCTTGGGAGGCACACTTAAGTGGGAGGCGTTTTCGACCTAGTGTCCTGGACGCCCAGGCGGCCGCTTGTAGCAGCGACCGCTCCGGCGGGGGGCTTCTTAGTCTTTACGTCCCTTAGGGGGCCAGAGGGCTGAAGGGGTTTTCCGGGAAGCCCCATGGAGAGCGCAGGCTCGGGACTGCTGATTTTCTTCCACATGTAGGATTTTCAGTGCCATGGCTGGTAGATGTGCCAAATTTCTCTTCGTTGGTCAGTTACATACTCTTGGCGCGTGATGTCATGTTTCCCGTAGCAGGGCAGCCACTAGAAGTTTTTGAGCCCCTGACAACTGGGTACGCGTATCCTCTCTGGGCTCCACTTCGTGCATGAAACCTTTTGACGGGTCCTCAAAGGCCCAAAACCTTTAAATATGTTTACAAAATGATTTAAATGTTACATATCTGACAGCAACCATACTGGCTGCATATCTGAATACCATTACCATACTTAGTGAGATGAACCTTCTCGCAAATAAACGTTGGACTGCAAGTAGGACTCCCAGCCAAAGCAGAAGGTGGGATTGGAATAATTCATTAATGACATATGCCTATGCAATGGTCTACTTAAAACGGTACAATTATATCAGTGAAATGAATAAGAGTAGCATCTGTGTATTTTTTAAATACGTTCCAGCTAACTATTAATATAATATATAATAAATAATAATAACACCTTTTTAGACCTTGACAGCCTATGAGGCAAGTGAAGTAGCGTTCAAAATTTTCATTAAGCCACCAATACCGAGCAAGCGATTGCTTGGCTATCACAATGCTCCGTTGGATTAGTCAGCACCGAGGCTAGAACCCGTGAATCTCTTTAACCTTGGTTCAACAGTCCAGAACACTACTGCTAGACCACCCAGCCTAACTATTAGTGTTATCTAAAAGGTAAGGTATTATTTTGTATTTATACGCTAACATACTGACTATATCAGTATGTGGCAATTTCTAGCGGAATGTTGATGGAAAGGAAACATCTTCAAACTTAGCAGAGATATTAGGTTTAGTAGCATCGCTGTGTGTATTACATTGGGCACTTACATTTTCGGATTTCAATTCTTTTTTCCGTTACTCTCTGTGCTTCTTTTCCCTCCTGATACTAATAATATTTATTCAGAAGCTCTTTTCAGGAACAATGTTTAGTTATTTGAACAGAGATCACCCGGCGTTGTATTTATTTTCTTTGATGAAAAAAGATAAGCTTCAAGGGATATTATCTTTATATTCTACACTAATTTAAACCTGTGCTTCTAGAAAGAAAACAAAATATTATTTACATGTATGTTAATTTACAAGGATAATAAGATTACTTTATTTACATTCATGGCTAATGTCAATAAAGTAAGCTTATTATTTTTGTAACATTCATACATAAAATTTCAACTTAATGAATTACTCTGTTATGAATGATCCAAAACACATTTAATGTTGTTTTTTGTGTGTTTGCTTAACAGTGAGAAGACAACTTGCAAAACCTACCACGCCAACGTTGGGAAGAAACATGAGTTACTGCCCTTTTCTAGTTTAGATTGTTAAATTTTGCAGTATCATGTTTGTTCATTTAAAACATATTTTTAAAATATGAAACGCAATAATCCGCAAAGTAGCTCCAACATTAACTAACAAAACTTGCGAAGTTACTAGCCAATACCAGCAATTGTTGTTTTAAGTAGAAAACAATGACATTTTAGTTTACTCCCAATTGATTTTCTATTTATACCACCTAGATAGCTAAACACTTTGCGAGCTATAGTGAAAATATAAAAAAAACATGAGAAACGATCTGAATTTTAATCTAAATAATAAACTAATTTATTTAATTTTAGAGTTCACAAATTAGGACTAAGCATAGTAATAGACTTAAGAACATAATGATCTATTTAAGTTTAGTTTTGTTTATTACTGACTGCAATAGTAAGGACACAACAACGACACGAATAGTGTTATAATATTGCTGAGGTGATTCTCTTTGATACTCATTTTGTATAATTATGCAAAAAAAGTAAATATAAATTCGTTGGTTCGAATAATGTTAATTAACTTAACAATATGCAATAAATACAGCTCTTTTGAATTGTATTTCCGTAACTTGTTTTAATTCCTCTTACAGTTGCTCAAGAAAATACTGAGATAATGTGGTCTGGTGGCTTCCGCGTTCTGGTCCGGGCAGGCAGTGATTTATGCTAGGGGTCTAGGGTGTCCTCGAGTCCATTCAGCTCGAATGGGTACACAACAAAATTCAGGAAAATTTCGTGGAACACATATAGTCAAGACCTGTGAACGCTGCTTCACTTGCCAAAGACCGTAATGGTCTGTGGACGTAAAAATCCTCAGTATACAAGGAGCGTCTGTATAGATGAGACGACACAAGTTACTTTATTATAAATAGCACTATGGTGTTTCCTACACAGCATTAAAAAAATATTGATTGGATAGGTAAGATTTTCTCGAATTAGTTTTTCACTCCAGGTACTATAAATAAATGTTTAATATTGTTTAAAGTTAAAAATTAATGATAATTTTTAACGTATAGACTACTACATTCAGAATTAAAGAAGAGAAAAAAAGAACAATTTTATTTTCATTTTAATGCAAAAAGGCACCCGACGCCCTTTCATGAATTTATATTTCGCATCATTTAGCCAATTAAAGGTAGACTACTAGTGTAGTAATGTGATTCTTTAAAAAAATATTAAATTAGGCTAATTGCAGAAACTTTCTCTATATTCATTAAGTTTTATGTTTACTTTATTTTGGGTTATATGTCATAAACAAATGTTCTAAAGTAATCAATAAATTGTCAGAAAATGTGAGCTAGCCGTCGAAACTTTTCAAAAAATGTTATGTATATATTTTTTTAAAAAAAATTTTCAAAAGAAAAAAAAAGACTTAAAAACACGCCAAGTGTCGCTTTTACTTTCAAAAGCTGTGAATTAAAAAAGAATCGTTAAAATAAATATTTTATATTTTTACGATATATTAGAGTTGTTATCTATTAAATAAATTTGAATTTAATTGTTAACTTTTGAAAAATTACTGATTTATCAATCGATAATTTTTATTAAAGCTAAAAATAAAATTATCAATAAAAAAAGTTACCGATTAATCGAGAAATTAATCGTTAATTTCAGTAGCCCTAATATATATATATGTTACAGGAAAGTGTGAAGGCAATAAATAGAACTTCTGATGGTTTCAGGCAAAGTATGGAATTTGTAAAACTTTTACGTAATTTTCCTAGGGATTCTATAATATTTTAACACGTTTTTAAACTAAAAATTCAGCACAAAAACTACATACTTAATGTTTTAAAAATGACCTTTTCCTCTGAAACTCTAAAAATGACTTTTCAATGGGACTCTTCAATCCTTTCATGAATCCAGCAAGTTAATGAATATTTCCTCAAAACAGTTCAAGCAAAACATAATATTAGTCTTAAGGCTGGGAAAATTAAAGATTAGTTTATTGATTACTCGTTGAAAATTGTTAACTAATAAATTTATTTTTTAAAGATTAATCGACACATTACTAGCAAAATTTTTAAAAAAAGACTAAGATGAATTAATAAAATGGAAACTAACTTCGGTATGTTTTCCTACTCAGAAAAGTGTCCAACTGTTAAGAGTAAGAAATAAAAAGATACAAATAATATCAAAATATCTCATTAATGGAAAAGAATTAACCAAAACAAAAGCAAAATACTTAGGAGTCATAACAAATGAGAAACTATCATAGAATCCCCATAGAATCCCCATGTAAATGAAGTTATTAAGAAATCAATCAAAAGTTCAGATTATAATTTTTTAAATTTACAAATGTAATGAAAGTGTAAAAAAAATATTAACTCACCTTGGTGTGACATATACTAGAATATGCATCTTCTGTATGGTACACATCCACCAAAGAAAACACTGATAAACTAGAACAAAATCAAAATAGAGCTGCCACATCATTACTGGAGAATATTAAAAACTGACAAGAATAAAACAATTAGTTAAATCCTAACTCCTTAAAACACTAGAAGATAAAAGAACCCAGAGTAAAGTAGTAATTATACATAAAGCAATTAATTATAATTTAGAAATACAACACAAAGATAAAGTAATACAACCCTGAGCTAGACACAAGGATAAAAACACCTTTCTCATTTTGCATTCCAAAACAAACACAAAAAAGATTTGGTTCTTCCTTTCGGAATTCGTGCGTGGATTGGGTTGCCTGAAGAAACCAGGAAAGCAAGCACTTTATCAACATTAAAAGCTCTTATAAGAACTTTGGACTAAACACAAACCATACAAAAGCGTAGGACGCAATAATCTTCTGTATAGAAGTAGTAAGTTTAGATTAATTACTCCTGAACAATCCTACCATTGTAATGTTAAGGAAAGCACTGCATTAAACACTAAGATATATAATAATGATACCTAGAATAATATATCTTTGGAATAAATTTAATTTTTGAAAATTACACCAAACAGTCGATAATTTCCAATACTATCCCTAAGTAAATTTAACGCAACTTGTCTAGTAGACGACATGTGCAAATATATAAAAAAATAAAACAAAAATAATTTAATAATTTTGCTACAATAAAAGTAACATCTATTAAAATTAACAAATTCTGATTCAATTTTAAAGTTAAAAAAAAAATCAGATTACCAAATTAAAAAAGATACACAAAAATACTTCAAGATTAAACACCTCATACAAAACTTAGTGGAATGAATATGTAAACATTGTTAATTCTAAAGGGATTAATTACGTATGGTCCTAAAACACATGGGACCAACAGGAATAGCCCCACGAAAAGGCAACAATAATAAAACATTTAATGATAATGAAACGTGTGATAACATATTCAATACATATTTTGCAAAATTAATTTTAGATTAAAATAAAATGGAAGAAATGGGTAGCATACCTTTAAAATATTTAAAGCTTCTGATCCAGATAAATTGGCTGAAATGTTATGAAAAGAACTAAGCCATGAACTGCCCCCAATCCTAATAGTATTTTTTTTAAGCATGTCTAAACCAGGGTAAAAGTGCACCAAAATTGGAATTTAGCAAACATTAATCGCCTCTTTAAAAAGATTATAAATTAAGTCCTGTTAATTATAAACCTGTATTCCTTACTAGTATCACCTATAAATTACTAGAACACATAATTTACAGTAGAATGATTTAGACAAACATAATGTGCTATGCCAACCACAACACGGCGGTAAGAAAAAAATTACCATGTAAAAAAATGACTAATAGATGATCTTTCAAAATTCTTAGGCAGTAATAGTTTAATTTATGCAATATACTTCTCAAAAGAATTTTAAAAATTTCACCACTTTAGCTTACTCAAAAAAAAAAAAAAAAAAAAAAAAAATAGCCACGTTGGAATCACTGGAACAATTCATCATTGAATTCAGTACTTCCTTTTGAGCCGAGAGCAAACTGTTGTAAATAATAGATTTGAGTCAGTCCAAATAACTGTTAACTGTTGACTATTATAACGAAATGTGTGAAGTCCTCTACTATTATCAATTTATATAAATGATTTCCCAAAACCATCTCAACAGGAACAAAATTAGGTAATTTGCTGATGATGGTATAATATATATAAATATATAACAATTAAATCAGATCACGATAGCCAAACTTTACAAAACTGTTACATAGTCTAAACAAAATAAGTCATTTTAGCATCAATAACAAACAAAATTTACACATGCAAGGTCTTACATTATTAGACATAAGTGATAATCAAATTTTATACCAATATACATATACAATATACTTATCTATATATACACCCCAAAAAAATTATATATGTACAAGATCTCAGGAGACGAAAAGAACCCCAAGAACAACATATTATTACAATTTACAACATTACCAATCAGGCAAAACAAAAAATGCTAGTACTTGTCCACCTCATGGGACCTTTTAACGAGCAACACTGCTCTAATAATTTCTTTACCGGGACCTGTGCTATTGGGATCTCTTATCCCACTATAGCCACAGTCCTATTGTGATATAAATACAGCCCGCCATTCCTGCCACCAGGAACTTGGTTAAATGTATTACCAAAAACTGCCCAACACTCCTGTCGTACAGGACGTAGTAAATTATATCTCAGTACAGCTTATCTCCCCTGCCATACAGGTCTGACTAAATACTAGTTCACGATCCTCATCATTGGCATAACTCACATTTCCATTGTGTAACTAATCAAAATCATACATATATACAACATGAATATTCAAGATTACTATATTAACAGGTTACACAGGTTGCTTTAACTGACTCTACTGGTTCCTCATATAAATTCTTACGATATTTATTCCAGGATTACCTCAAGCATGAGGTAGTCTTATAGGGATAACCACTCATCCAAACTGTAATAATTCAGCATGATTGTATTTAACCCATTACAATCACTTATATCGCAATCATGTGCATCTATCAATACATACGGCCTATGGAGATAAAAACTTATCTGTCCATACCCATAATTATCTTCATAACATAACTATCATCATATCCTCATAATGATCAGCAAAAAAGAACATCTTCATACATAATTTTTTCAACCCCTCATTATCTCATGGAACTATCAACATTATTAATATATCATGAGCTCTCAAGGACCCACACAACCGTTCTATATCTTTAGCTCTTCGTAACCCGACTGAAACGCAACCCTGTCCTTTTTCTCAGTCAAGGTATTTTGATTCAGTCTCGTTGTCCAAGTCCAATGAAACCCGTGTTTGACCTGCACTGACTTTGGAGGTCATAACCATGTCCTTTGTCTGCCTTTATCTCCTGGTCGCCGTAACTCGACCGAATTTTGCCTATTCACTGATCACAACTCACGGCCTACTTTCCTCACTGCCGAGATAGAAAGTCTGCAATAATGTTATCTTCCCCTTTAATTTAGTCAATGTCAAAATTGTACTATTGTAAAATCAGGGCCCATCTCGCAACCCGTGAATTTTCAAATTTAGTCGTGTTTAAGTATTTTAACGCTTGGTGATCACACTGGAGCGTGAATTTTGCACCCAGTAAATAGTATGATAATTTCTGAATTCCCCATACTATGGCCAAGCATTCATTCTCAATTGTTGAATATCTCGTCTCCTATCCATTAATTTACGACTGATATATTTAACTGGATAGAGTATGTTGTCTCTCTTTTGCATCAAACACGCCCCTAATCCCGTCATCGACGCATCCGTGCGCACTATGAACTTATCCTCAATGTTGGGGAGAATCAAAATAGGGTTATTTGTTAAATGGTTTTGGATTGTCTCCAATGCTTGTTGGCATTTGTCAGTCCAACATATATTATTCGGTCTACCTTTCTTTGTTAGGTCTGTCAATGGTGCTGTTAAAGTTGAAAAATTCGGTATAAGTTTATTATAGTACGATACAAGGTAAACTAATCCTCTTACTTGTCTCTTATTTTTGGGACGTTCTATTTTCAACACTTTATTTATATCGATCAGGTCCGGTTTTAAGAGACCGGTCCCGATTCTATGTCCCAGAAATTCGATAGATTCCTTCCCTATCTCCATCTTCGATGGTTTGATTGTAAACCCAGACTTTTTAAGGATTTCTAAAACCTTTCAAATAATTAGTATATGTTTCTCCCAATCGTCTGTGTATATACGGATATCGTCAAAATAAGTAGCTACCTGTTTTATTCCTTGGAATAACTTACTGACTATCCTATTAAACGGCGCTGGAGCGGTCGCCAACCCAAAAGGCATGAAATTGAAATGGTACAACCCCTCAGGGCCTTGGAAAGCTGTGTATTCCTTGCTTTCTTCTTCAAGGGGTATTTGCCAGTACCCCTTTGTCAAGTCTTATTTCGTAAAATATTTAGCCTTATTCACGTGTTCCAGGAGTTTATCTTGATTTGGTATTACCTCTGCTACTTTTTTGTTATTGCGTTCAACTTCCGATAATCCACGCAAGTCCGAATCGACCCATCTTTTTTTTTAATTAGTACTAAAGGGGAGCAATACGGTGACCGTGATTCTTCTATTATTCCCAGTCCCAAAATCATATCTATTTCTTCTTTTAGGTTTTGTACCATATGGACAGGTATTGGATTCGGCCTTACGGTAATAGGTTTAGGATCTAACAACTCTATTTTATGCATACTTGACGATTCTTTCCCGGGAATATCTGAAATAATTTCTTTATATTCTTGCATCAACTCGTCAACTTGTTTTTTCTGCATTTCGGTAAGTTCGTTACTAATATTGATGCCTGACCTATCTTTAATATCAATCACCGGAATGTTCTCCACGTCAACACTATTTATAGGTTTTGTTTCTTCTTCGGTTATCACTGTGGCGCTCGCACCATTCATGTTATGTTTACTTTTGCTTGCTAACTGTATTTCCGACTCTGTGTTGTCACGATTAGTTTCTACAAACTTTGAAATTCTATTAAAGTGATATAGTCTACTTTACGATGACGTCCCTTCTGAATTTTTACATTAAATTTCGATAAATTTTTCGTGACGGTGAATGGACCTTCTGAATACAGAGCGAGCTTATTTCCCTTTTTCGGTTTCAACACAAGAACTTTGTCACCAACTTGGATATCTTTAACTATAGTCTTTTGGTCATAATATTTTTTATACGTATTCGTCCTTTCTTTTGCGACTGTTTGTGTTTTCATTATGCCTGAATTTATTCTGTTTTTAAGGTCAATTATATAATCATAAATGGTTTTATCATTCTCTGTCTTATTTTCTTTTGTGAGTCATCTTAGAATTGACATGGGTCCTCTACCCTTTCTACCGAACAAAAGTTCATATGGGGACATTATTGTTGTCTCGTTTGGTACTTCTCGATAAGCAAACAGAATTGCCGGTAAAAATCTATCCCAATTGTTGGGTTCCTCACATGCCACTTTTCTTAACATGCTTATATATCTCTGCTCATCTGTGGCCAGAAATATTGTGAAAACACTCTATATTTAGTTCTTCTGACCGACATGTGTCCAGCCAGTGCTGTTGTATGCGCTGTTTCTAAGACTAATCGTTGGTATGGTTTTGGGATCACTACTTTTCTTTCTACACGGTTATCTATAGTATACGTAAACTTTTTGTAAAGTTTGTTATTATTTACCTCAAACGTAACTATCCCTTGCTTAGTGATTTGAATCGTCTGACTATTAGCTTTTTTCCATAGTTTAGTTAGCCCCTTATCTTTGGCCTGCTCCTCAGCTAAATTAATGTGTTCTAATATTTTAGGTATTGTTGTAATCGGAGTCTTCATTTTGGTTATCCCCCCTTTGTCCCGTTTTCTTTGGGCCCTGGTAACAACATTACCGTGATGGCATACTATGTCATCTTCTGCTCTCACGTTTCCTAGAATCACGTCTGTCACGGGGTTATTAAAAAGCGCTGCCAAAAATTTCCCACTGAGATACGGTGTTTTTATGTCTACTATGGCCGTTTTGAACGTTTATATTGTACCATCATTCATTTTTACTGTAAACGTTTGGTCGGTATAGTTCTGTCTAGGTACTAAGCTCTTCCTACATCCTACAATTGTACACCCCGTGTCCCTAAGTAGAGAGGCTTCTTTCCCTAGCAATAGGCATTTTTCAACTTTTAATTTACCCGTCGATTTGTTAAAGTGGTCTTCCATACTTCCAACCCATTATGTTTCTGGAGCCTGCTCCTCTTCTCGGCTTAGTCACCATTCTTGGCTGTAATTATTCCTTTGGTAATTGCTTCTATATCCCCTTTTCTGCCTAAAGTCTGGATAGCTATTCTCATTTTTCAGCTGACACTTGGCCATTAAGTGACCCCTCATACCACATTTAAAGCACGGCCCCATTACTCGGCCCTCTGTGGAACGACTCCTAGCCTTTGCTCTATATTCTCCCTTAAGCTCCGACACACCCCCTACCAGTGGCAGCGTAAAATCTTTTCTGGTTAGGTGATTTTCCCCTGACGATTTAATGTGGTCTATTTGCGTTAGTACCTCTTCGCATGTGGGGGCATTATTTATTAATATGCATTTGACGGGATCTCCCTTCAAATGTAATAATAGTTTATTCCTACAAAACAAATCCCTCAGTCCCTCAAAAGTTCTCTCCGTCGTTGTACTTGCCACCCAATTGTCTAAAGTTCTGACTAATTTTGAATGAAAGGCTCTGAAATGGTCGTTCTCAGGGACTAACTTGTTCCAATCTTCCCTATATTTCTCCCCATTGTACCCTGCAATGTGTAATAGTAGTCGCTTGACGGTCTCATAATCTTGTAATTTTGTCCTAACGTCTTCCGTCATTAGAAACGTTTGTAATTCCCCGGTGAGCCTTACTTGGAGTTCTATACTCCATTCACTTTTTGGCACTTTTGCCTGTGTCACTACATGTTCAAATGTTGTTATGTACTCGTCCAGGTCTGGGGACCCATCATATTTTTGAAATTGTTTTAATATTTTTCGATTGTCTCTCGACTGACCTGTCCTGTCCTGTTCCGTTACCATCGCCTTGATGTCTGCCAATTTTAATTCATGTTCCGTCTGTTCCCTTAATTTTTTCTCTTCATACTCTCTCTTTTTTTTCTTCATACTCACTCTGTTCCCTTATTTTTTTCTCTTCTTACCCTCACTGTTTTTCTTCATATTCACTCTGTTCCCTTCGTCTCCAATGCTCTAATACAAACGTTTTTAGCTCTTCTCCCTCTAACTGTACCCCCATCTCTCTAAACTCATCCATTATTGTATTCATCTCTTCCCTTTTTTCACTCTAGTTTCCATTTCTACTTCCTACTATTGTACTAGGACCAAGGGGTTGGGGGAAAAACAAATAAAATATCTAACATCAATTTCCTATTACACCATACTCTGAAGTTTAACAATCATAACCAAAAAAATAATTATTTGTACTTGCCTTGCTTGCCCGAACCAGAGAAACACTCTCACATGTAAGAAAAACAAGCACTACACATTTGTCCATGAAATACAACTAAATTGTTATTGTCCACTGACGACACCGTTGACACTGGGCAGCAACGAGGAGGGGATGTCTCTCTCAATGACGGGACGGTCATCGACGACACACTGGCGGCAACAAGGAGGGAATGTCTCTCTCAATGACGGGGCGGTCATCGACGACACACTGGCGGCAACAAGGAGGGAATGTCTCTCTCAATGACGGGGCGGTCATCGACGACACACTGGCAGCAACTAGAAGGCAGATGACTCTATCAAGGACAGGACGCTCCCCGACAACACCTGGCTGCAACGAGGAGGCAGATGTCTCCCTCAAGAAAAAAAGGGTCCCCGATAACACACAGGCCAGCAACGAGGAGGCAGATGTCTCCCTCAAGGACAGGACAGTCCACGATAACACACAGACCAGCAACGAGAAGGCAGATGACTCTATCAAGGACAGGACAGTCCCCGACAACACCTGGCAGCAACGAGGAGGCAGATGTCTCCCTCAAATACAGAACGGTCCCCGATAACACACAGGCCAGCAACGAGGAGGCAGATGTCTCCCTCGCAGACTTTACAGGTACTTCGATGTTCGACAAGAGTTTCCAGAGGTCCACTGAGGTAGCCCCCACTGTTGCGTACTGGGTTCCAGATACTATCTTTAATAAAGACAGACTCTTGTCGAAAAGAAGGTGTTCTTTATTGAACTATAAATACACGTGTAAATCCTTCATACAGCCATCGAGACATCACAGCATAACCATACAGGCCCACAGCCTCGAGCAACCTCGATAACACAATCTTTCCACAACACAGCCCTGGCCGAACGTCCACACACTGACTTTACAAGTCTCTCCTATCCTTTCTTCACTCCTCTCTCACTACACAGACCCATACTATATATAGCCCTTGCGCGCACTCTCAAGTCAATGCCTGACATTCAAAAGTCCGTCAACTGAATAAAGTTCATAACATTCTCACGACAAATCACAACACTGATTGACAACTCAGTAACAACTCAGAACCAATCATTGACAGTGATTCTCATACCTTGGCAATAGATAGATAGACAGATAGACAGACAGATAGATAGATAGATAGATAGATAGATAGATAGATAGATAGATAGATAGATAGATAGATAGATAGATGTTTGGATGGATTGATGGATGGATGGATGGATTCATTAGACTAGTTATTTTATTTCCCTGATTATTGCACTTGCTTCAATATCCAGACCTTCAACCTCTGTTTGAAACTGTTTTACTCTTTTTTCTTAAAACTTTTACTTGTTTGTCCCACGAGCTTGTTCTTTAATGTAGATCAACAATGAACTAATATTTCTTTTTAACTGAGATTTGTGTCTTTCCGGATTCAAAATCTTTCTTAAGTCAGCAGAAAGTAATGTAATTTTTTGTTGAGCACTTCCATTTACATTATTAAAAATTGCTGAAAGAAAACCATACTTTTCATGATTACTTTCTTTTTTTTCAAAATCCGCAAGCAATGTTTGTAATTCTTTTTCTACTGATTCTGTGTCAGGAAATGTTTTATGTATTTCTATTTCTTTCAAGAGTTTCTGGACCCTTTCATTCAAAACCTCCTTTTGTGACGAAAGTCGTTTTTCATGTCATTAAATTCATTAATTATTTTCTGTTTTAACTCATATAGATAGTTATTCAAAACTAACATCAATCTTCGGGTTTTTTTATTTACGAAATCATGTTTAGTATATTGCTTTCTTATCTCTTCGGATTTTTCTAATAACGTTAACATTTCAACGTCTCTGATTTTTTTATCATATGCTTTGTTATGTAATAGCACCGCCCTAAAATCACATTTAAGCAGTAATGTTTTTAGATCCCTTTCTCAGCACCAGGAAGCAAATGTTTCTTGACTTTCTTCTGGTCTTGTAATATTTTTTGCAGCATCAAAATTATCTGCATGCGTACAAATTAATATAGTGTTACTCTACATTTCTACACCAAATATTTCCGTTAAAATATCTATCACCTAATTCACTTCTTGGGTAAAAGGATTTGTAACGTCCAGCACAATTAGAAACCCATGAACTCCGTCTGGAAATAATGTTAGTGCTTTTGTCGTGTTATTTCTGGTAAACTCAACATTTTCAAAGTCATCCAGATCTGAATCTCTAACACCAGGTGCATCAAATATATTGAAGGTTTTATCCCAAAGCTGGATCTTTCAACCTCTAATAGTTTTTGTAAGGGCACGTGTTTAAACAGTAGGACTAAAGGAACATTTTTTATCAACAATTGCGTTGCCATGGCTACTTTTTCCATTTCCAGTTCTGCCAATCAAAATAAAATTATATTTTCCTTTATCTTATATGTTACAGACGCTCCTTCTGTACAGAAGATTATTTCGTTGACTGAGTTGAACCCAATCTGTTACAATATTTTCTTTACAGGTGGAGCTCAAATGCGCTGAAATATATAATTAATCATGCTACAAATATTAAATAGCAGGCCATTGAAAAGCCATCTTTATGTATCTATTTTTTTTTACAATTTTATATTCATTTCTGTAAAATTTAAAACAAAAGTATGCATTCTAAATAGCATAACGTATTTTTAAAAATAGATTCAATATGAGAACTAGACAAAATATATTCAAAAAAAGATTTCAATAGGTACCAGATGTAGGCCAATCTTGGTAGCATTTTAGCGTAATATATATATACGAGCAAAATACCCGTGCTACGCTACGGGGTAGGCACAATAAGAATAACTTTATTTGGTTTTGGGTCTCAAATTCTCCTTAAAAATAAAAGTAAACGCATCTCGAAATTAGGGTAGTGAAAAATCAAACCCCTTCTTAAAAAAACGATACGTGTGTCGAAAAAAATTAAAATATTATTATTTTAAATATTACCCATCAATTTTGGCATTTGTGCTTTAATATAACATCATTATTATCATCCGTGGCTCTACAGCCCATGTAGGACCCTGGCCTGCTCAACCACATCCTTCCATTCAGATCGATTGATGGCTTTCTTTCACCATGGTCGAACCCCTTTAATATCGCGTGATATATACCCTATCAGAATAACAAATGTCGTTAACAGTTACAAAAATCTAACGGACAAGGCTCACTTTCTTTTTACTTGGATCAAAATATGAAAACAATATCTTTCCACACCATTCCTTTGGTTCTTAGAAATAGCTATCTAAACACCCATTTCATTTAATGACTAAGCATGAAATTAGTTCAAGACGAATAGGATATTTTTATCCTGATAATATTTGTTAATATTGTGGCTTGGGGAGAGTGGAAAAACGGTCATTTGGTTTAAAGGCACATGTTCCTCTAACGTATATAACTATACCAGAATAACAAATGTCGTTAACAGTTACAAAAAGATAACGGGAAAAGTTCACTTTCTTTTCCCGTAAATCAAAACATGACAACAATATCTTTCCACAGGATTTTTTTGGTTCTTAGAAATTGCTTGTTAAACACCCATTTCATTTATAGTCTAAGCATGAAATTAGTTTAAGACGAATAGGATATTTTTAGCCAGATAATATTTGAGAATATTGTGGCTTGGGGAGAGTAGAAAATATGATTTACTTGTTTTAAAGGCACGTGTTCCTTGAACGTGAATAAAAACAAAGAACAATGCTGCTTTTTAAGAAAATGGTGAGAAATTGGTCTTCTTATAAATTTTAGGTCAATCATTATATATTCCCGAAAAGTTTTTCTAATCGTAACAATTCAGTTTATATCAATCTTTTTTCCCGTTGTAAACTATTCATCTAATAAACGCAAAACAGCTTGGCACATAATGAATTGTTGTTAATGTGTTTTTCGGCATAACACGCACTTCCTTATGCTAGATCCTATATATAAGTCGTAATACCCGTGATATTTCTTTACACTTGATATATTTACACCTTAAAGAACAGTTCTTACCCGAAGCGTATGTCATGCAACCGCATTGTTCGAGAAATGTATCCACTTTTTGTAATGGATTTTTCATCATTCGTTAGGTCTTAGAGTAAAATACATGTGTTAAGATTACTTTTTTCCCTGGAAAAACTCTCCCAAACATTATTTCTATTTCTAGGCTAAGCATGCCCTTAGTCAAATGAATTGGATTTTTTTTTGCGCTAGATACTTTACTTTAGTTATGCAAATAGTATTTTCTATTCGGTGGTTGGAAACTTCGACCCCGGACGGTTCGACCCTGGCAGTATGACCACAGGACGTTTGTCCCCGGCAGTTTCAACTCCGGTCGGTTCGACCACGGAAGGTTCGACACCCGGGGTGATTCGATCCCGGGCTATTCCGCCAAGGTACGTTTCGACCCCGAACGTTTCAACCCCTTTCTATATACACCGTAGAAGATTATAATTATTTTTGTTTGTATATATAATTTTTAAAATACTGGTTGTCATGTAAGAGGCGCAGGATTAGCAGACATAGAAATAACAAAATCACACACATACGCACATAGCCCTCCCCCCCCCCCCCCC